>LUCM01006470.1:14850-42811 GCA_008360955.1 Fasciolopsis buskii
GACTGTCGAGATCGTTGGCTCGTTTGGCATGTGCTTCTCACCTTCAAAGTGCAAAGTGTTGTTACAGGACTGGAAGACAGCAGCGCCGACTTGATACTAATGGAAGAAAAGGAGATTGTGGGCCGTGTTCACTACCTGTGGTACGCGTGTCTAACGCGATGGCTGCGATTGGTATGTATTGGCGTATGTGTGTGTGTGTGTATATATATATATGTGCGGATGCTTTTGCTTCTTTGCTTATCTAGGCCCCGTTACAAACATGAAACGGTGGTTGTTCGAATTATCCACAAAAGGAGGAAACAGACCACCCGCTGCTTGATATGCCGTACCCCCCAAAGTGTCATCGGGGTGACATTTTGAACGGCTTGCAAACCCCAGGCCCACCCATGCACTTAGTAGACAAATTAACATGGCACCGACAGCGGCGAATTGATGAGATTCCCACAGCATAAGATCGATTTCCCGAAATCGACATGCACAACCATTGAATAAGGTATTTTTGTCCGCCATATAAACATGTATTTGTGTATGTCCGCGTGCGTGTACGTACACATCGGCCCCGGGCATTTGATCGCTTACTATGGTCGGTGACTATTCGGGTGGGACAAAAATGCGGCCTAGTGAAATGACAGTTCACGTGGTTTCGTGAATGTCCACGTATACGACCTGTATAAAAGGCAATTAATTCCCGAAGGGCTGGTTACCACAAGAATAAATAAAGGGAAATCATTATTGGGCGAGGGGCATCGAACAAAACGTGACAGTTCAAGCTCAGTTCAGTTTCCGTCAACCTAGGGTGCATCTGGGCTTACTTTTTTGTAGTCCTACGATCTCAATAGACGGATGACTGAACTAATGTAATTGGTCCTGTTTTTTTATAAATGGGCCTACTGATTAGAAGAAACAAAAAGGAGGAAGTTGATTTCAAATTTTCGAAGGTGGAATTTGTTCTGCTGTGACGACGAGATCAGTAACCAAACGATCTTCACCAGAGGTAGGAATTTCGAAACGAGTGATATACACGGGCAGCTGCGTGATTGATGATTTTCATTAGCAAACGTCATATGTGCTTTTAAAATGCCACGTAACACTGTAATTAAATGAACATCTAGCGACTTATTTAGACCGATTCGGCAAAACCGACTAGTATAAGGAAGAAAAAACAGAAAACTCATTTCACTTGTATTTCTAGATGAAACTACAACTGTAGAAAGAAATGTCTGTTCTCCAGGGCATGGAAACAACTTTTTTTTAATCCAGTTAAAATTGGCCACGAATCAAGGGTCGAAATTAATCGGAATCCATTTCGGTTGGTGGCGTGATAAGTTAAGCTTTAATTTAATGAAATTATTATTTGAGTAAGAAAAAACACTCACACGGGCTACAGCACATGCTTGCATGGTTGTTCATTCTGCGAAACGAAACAACAACAGTAAAATTCTATCTGCACAGCAGTAATGGTTAAAAATAAATGCTTTGACCTGAGTCGCAATCCCTGGGCCCCCGCGCTAAGTGCGAATATGGCGTCTACGTACAAAATGGTCTCCGATACGTTGTGGGTGTGTGTATGCGTGTGTGCGTGTGTGTTGAACAGTTTCACCTCCTGCATGTTGCAATCGAGGAATTCGTCAGCCGTTATCTGATTTCGAATATATTCATGCCGCCCATGGGTCTGCGCCTGCTGGAGTTTAAGCTTATCTGAGGGTTTTTACTCCAAATCCTGGTGATTATTTTTAAGTTTTAAGTGCTTTTTCTACCGCTCCTCAGATTACGAACTCTGAAGACAGTTTTCATGCTTCTGCCTATTTCATCGTTAGGATTTTTCTTATGTACTAGAGAATCTAGCTGATTCTGGACGATGTCACCGAAAGGTTGATTGATCAGCATTTCTTGCCGTAATCAAAAATGGGTCTGTTACAGGATCCAGGATCCAGGATCTAGGACTTCAACTGGATAGGTCCTGTTTGATCCTGCTGGATCTGTTCCCGTTGCATATTTTTCCAGCAAGTCTACCACTATTATTCCATGCCCACATATGACAGTTAACCCGAAATTAGTATTTTATTGCATCATTTAGAATGAGTATTGACAAAATGGATCCAAATATGACTTTGACAGCACTTTTGACCCACCCCGCAGCAATAATAACCAACTGTATGTGCTGGCGAGCTAAAATCCTCACGCGTTAAATGGCAAGTGGTTTTAATTTGCAAATTAGTCAATCTTCCGGAAGAACTTTTACGGAAGCAATCCGAAAACATTTCTGGAGTGCTGCAAGAGACTTTTTATTGCTTAGAGTAAACTTTACAGGAGTCCGTCGACAAAACTGCTGACAGGTGCGTGCAACCCAGATGATCAAGCAAAGTGGATTCTGTGATTCCGTTTACATGGGATATACAACTGTTGAAAATTGTGCCCTTAGATATTCGTTTCTCGAGCTATCTAAGCTTCATTGTAAGATATATATCCGTCGACAAAGCAAACCCTTGGCCAAAATAATTCCTATTTAGTTTGAAATCCTGAGTAATACCTTTCCTTTTGGACTCTCCTTATGCATCTCACATTGATTTACTTGGTATATTGTCCATTTCAACTAGGCTTCAGTATTTCTACCAAAGCTTTCTTTGAAAATTAACACAGAGGAAATCGGTGTTTGGTCTTGACGCCATGACTACCATGTCTTCACAGGACGCTGACTTACCTACTTATTTTCAGTGAGTTTTAAGCACTGTGAGACCTTTGTCACTGGGGCTTCTGTGGCCTAGTGGAAAAGATCGAGTGAATTCTTTAAGCGTGAGTATGCATTCACGTTTGAGTATTAAAGAATGCAAGGAAAACTCACATTTGCAACGCAGCTTGGACACAAGAAAAGCCATTTTGTTTGATGTTGGCAGTAGGAGATTGGATGTTTTCATGAAATAATTCACCATGTGATATCATTGCCCAACTCACCATAAAGAAACCATGGAAGCACTGTACAGCTGTTCATCCTTGTTAGGAATCATCAGCAGTGCATAAGCACTCTGATCGAAACGGGATGTGAACCCGAGACGAGCTGTTTTGAGTCGAATGCCTCAGCCGTTACGCTACCCGGTAGGTTCCCAACGGTTTGTTGAACTTCACCACATGATGTTGCACCTATCCGTCACTGATTTACAAGGACACGGGTCTTTGGGGCAGAACAATCAACCCCTACGGATAGATGACTTCTGTGCAACTATACAGTGCTTCCATGGTTTCTTAATGACGACTTGAGAGTTGATATCACATGGTGAATTATTTCAAATTCAGACATCCGCTGTAAAAGCCATCGGTTTGTTCTGCCCATATATGCCACCTCAAATGCATAGGAACTAATGAATTTCATGTGAGACAGAATTAGTGAAGCGGCGACGTCCGCAGTTGTCCGAGTCCATCATCCAAGTGCNCGGGTTCGCGTCCCAGTTGGGGCGCGGTGGATATGCACTGCTGATGATTCCTAACAAGGATGAAACAGCTGTACAGTGCTTCCATGGTTTCTTTATGGTGAGTTGAGTGATGATATCACATGGTGAATTATTTCATGTAAACATTCAATCTCCTACTACTAAAATGTATCGAGTAATCAAGCTCTGTAGGTCATACCCAAAGCCTTCGTCGTACTTAGGCTACCTGCAGAGAAGTCATCTATCAGTAGGGGTCGATCGCTGTGAGGTAACGGACAGTAACCGTGCAAACCAGTGACGGATAGGTGCAACATCATGTGGTGAAGTTCAACAAACCGTTCAGAGCCTGCCCGGTAGCGTAATGGCTAAGGCGTTCGACTAACAATCGTTCGTCCCGGGTTCGCGTCCCAGTTGGGGCGCGGTGGATATGCACTGCTGATGATTCCTAACAAGGATGAAACAGCTGTACAGTGCTTCCATGGTTTCTTTATGGTGAGTTGAGTGATGATATCACATGGTGAATTATTTCATGTAAACATTCAATCTCCTACTACTAAAATGTATCGAGTAATCAAGCTCTGTAGGTCATACCCAAAGCCTTCGTCGTACTTAGGCTACCTGCAGAGAAGTCATCTATCAGTAGGGGTCGATCGCTGTGAGGTAACGGACAGTAACCGTGCAAACCAGTGACGGATAGGTGCAACATCATGTGGTGAAGTTCAACAAACCGTTCAGAGCCTGCCCGGTAGCGTAATGGCTAAGGCGTTCGACTAACAATCGTTCGTCCCGGGTTCGCGTCCCAGTTGGGGCGCGGTGGATATGCACTGCTGATGATTCCTAACAAGGATGAAACAGCTGTACAGTGCTTCCATGGTTTCTTTATGGTGAGTTGAGTGATGATATCACATGGTGAATTATTTCATGTAAACATTCAATCTCCTACTACTAAAATGTATCGAGTAATCAAGCTCTGTAGGTCATACCCAAAGCCTTCGTCGTACTTAGGCTACCTGCAGAGAAGTCATCTATCAGTAGGGGTCGATCGCTGTGAGGTAACGGACAGTAACCGTGCAAACCAGTGACGGATAGGTGCAACATCATGTGGTGAAGTTCAACAAACCGTTCAGAGCCTGCCCGGTAGCGTAATGGCTAAGGCGTTCGACTAACAATCGTTCGTCCCGGGTTCGCGTCCCAGTTGGGGCGCGGTGGATATGCACTGCTGATGATTCCTAACAAGGATGAAACAGCTGTACAGTGCTTCCATGGTTTCTTTATGGTGAGTTGAGTGATGATATCACATGGTGAATTATTTCATGTAAACATTCAATCTCCTACTACTAAAATGTATCGAGTAATCAAGCTCTGTAGGTCATACCCAAAGCCTTCGTCGTACTTAGGCTACCTGCAGAGAAGTCATCTATCAGTAGGGGTCGATCGCTGTGAGGTAACGGACAGTAACCGTGCAAACCAGTGACGGATAGGTGCAACATCATGTGGTGAAGTTCAACAAACCGTTCAGAGCCTGCCCGGTAGCGTAATGGCTAAGGCGTTCGACTAACAATCGTTCGTCCCGGGTTCGCGTCCCAGTTGGGGCGCGGTGGATATGCACTGCTGATGATTCCTAACAAGGATGAAACAGCTGTACAGTGCTTCCATGGTTTCTTTATGGTGAGTTGAGTGATGATATCACATGGTGAATTATTTCATGTAAACATTCAATCTCCTACTACTAAAATGTATCGAGTAATCAAGCTCTGTAGGTCATACCCAAAGCCTTCGTCGTACTTAGGCTACCTGCAGAGAAGTCATCTATCAGTAGGGGTCGATCGCTGTGAGGTAACGGACAGTAACCGTGCAAACCAGTGACGGATAGGTGCAACATCATGTGGTGAAGTTCAACAAACCGTTCAGAGCCTGCCCGGTAGCGTAATGGCTAAGGCGTTCGACTAACAATCGTTCGTCCCGGGTTCGCGTCCCAGTTGGGGCGCGGTGGATATGCACTGCTGATGATTCCTAACAAGGATGAAACAGCTGTACAGTGCTTCCATGGTTTCTTTATGGTGAGTTGAGTGATGATATCACATGGTGAATTATTTCATGTAAACATTCAATCTCCTACTACTAAAATGTATCGAGTAATCAAGCTCTGTAGGTCATACCCAAAGCCTTCGTCGTACTTAGGCTACCTGCAGAGAAGTCATCTATCAGTAGGGGTCGATCGCTGTGAGGTAACGGACAGTAACCGTGCAAACCAGTGACGGATAGGTGCAACATCATGTGGTGAAGTTCAACAAACCGTTCAGAGCCTGCCCGGTAGCGTAATGGCTAAGGCGTTCGACTAACAATCGTTCGTCCCGGGTTCGCGTCCCAGTTGGGGCGCGGTGGATATGCACTGCTGATGATTCCTAACAAGGATGAAACAGCTGTACAGTGCTTCCATGGTTTCTTTATGGTGAGTTGAGTGATGATATCACATGGTGAATTATTTCATGTTAATAATTAGGACTTAAGGTTATTGTTCCATCGGAATACCGTTGGTTGAAAAAACATTTGTTTCTCACAGTACTCGGCAACGAGTGAATTTTTCCGTGAAATTACAGTAAACCCCTCCAGGCATCGGCAAAGTGGTAATGGTAATTAGCTGTTGAATATAACAGTGTCCTTGAAAACGCCAGTCTCGTTTGATAAATCGTACTCTAATTGATATTTGATTTTTGAACCGGTATGAAACTAAATGGCCTGAAAAAACATTCATACTATTCTTAACCGCTGTTATAGTCAAATAACCCAGAAGCTTATGGGGATATGTAGTAATCACCAAGGCATACATAAGAATTTTCCTAAATATGTATATGTCCGTAAAACAAGAGTTTTAATATGTTTTAATGAGGCATACACGAGTTGAGTTGGGGAAATATGACTTCTTCCCATATTTTATCTGTGGGGCGGAGCCACCGATACGGGTGCATGAATGCTGTCCCGCTCAGATTATCTCCACAGACAAAGAAAAAAAAAGAATTAAACTATAGTATGCGCAACGTCTATGAGGACGCTGTAACCAAACGCTAGTTTTATAGCTACATACCAGCGTAATAGGAAATTACAATTTTTCTTCAAAAAAGCAACTTTTGGGTTACCATTGCCATTTTCTGGTTACGTTTTGCATCTGATGTAAAATCAACATCCATCACGCCAAGAGGATCCATAATTAACCACATGTTGTAGTTTCTACGTACCGAGAATTTCATTTATTTTCCCTCTGCTGATAAGGACCTTGCTTATACAGAATGCTTTGATTGTGCCGTAATCAGCCTTGTGACTTTGTCAGCCATTGGATAAGCCCACTTAGGAGGGTACCCATGGCCTTAGCTCGGTTCTTTCTGACACTAAATGAAAACAAAATAAAATGGCATGTATGGTTTTTCTGTAAATCAGATGACAAATCAAGTTTTTTAATTTCACATGGGTTCAGGAGTAAATTCAAATTTTTGAGTAAATACAAGACCTTAATGGAGCCATCTTCTTGATTGTATATTGTTGCTGGCAGTAAGTACAGCGTTACTGTCAGCTTTACTGTCCATTGTGTTCAGAAAAGTAGGCGGTTAAAAGTTTGCCCAGGTGTAATGCACTTATAGCTACTTTACGGTTTTGGCTTCTTAGTCAATAGATGGATTTTTAAACTGTAAAACTAATATATATTATTGGCTCCCATTCATTTTTATGCTTTAGCAGCCTGATCAAATCTTCATTTTGCGAGGGCCACTATAATTCGCGCACACAGCTCACCATCGTTCCACAAAATATGAATTAAAATCAACACCCTATAGCAGTATCCTCTGGATTTGCCGTTCGCTCCAAAATCCGTCCATTGCGCTTTCTTTTTTGCAAACCTTTCCTGCGTGTTTATCTTACCTCATACTTAGAGTAGCAGGAAAAACATCGAACGAATTAGGTACCTATCTATGGAGAACATTCAGTTTCTTGCAGGCAGATGAGTAACTCAAATGAGCGATTTCTTTAGTTGCACGTTATAATGCTAGCAAACTCATTTTTTGCGTCTTGAGAGTAGAATAAGATCCACAGGCAAATTAAATCACTTTTGGGAACCCATCATTCCGCGTGACTAATTCGTGACGAGGTTCTTAAAGTTTAGTTCCGAGCACGTAGTTAACTGCTTGGCGCAGCAAAATGAAATATACAACACCGATAAATAAATGAATACACCGTCTGCTAAAGCGGTTTGAGTTAACGGTTGCCGATCAGTGTATTTTTGTAGCAGTCGGAAGATTCACTGTTTAATGCCAGTTTGGAGGCTTCTCTTGTTTTATGAATAACCGTATTAGAATATAAAAAATTTTGCAGAATCTAAGTGCTCATTTTCAGTGCTTTTGTTGTTGTTAGCGTTACTCTAAATATCTACAAACTGTCCAGCGGCTAAATTAGCAACCGGTAAGTACTTCCACGGCCCACTAAACGTCGGTCAATGACTGTGAATAAACTGAAAAAAAATTGAAACCACAGCTGAATTGTGATGGAAGAATTACATTTCGGTCTGTCATCACGCAACTATGCCTTTGCTCATATATCTTGTAGGGCCATTCTTCTTACCAAGCGACTTTTACGGTGGAGACGGGGAACCATCGGATATAGCAAAATTCCTGAATGGATGCACTTCTGAGATATGTGCGTCATCTCGAGAAAGGACAAAAATCTACTATGCTTGCATAAATATTTGCCTATTATGCGGTGCGGTTGATCGAGCATTTGTCTTTTGCATCCCTTATTAATGAAATAAAAGTGAACATGATTTTCATCTTCAAGAAGGCTGCGACCAACATAGGGCTGCAAGTTGGGATGTTAACTGGAGGTTGGAAGATCCAAAGCCACGAACTTTACCTACAAAACCCAAGACCTTTTCCACTTACCACCTCCGGATAGGTCAAAAGCCCCGCTAGATGCTGAGTTTATGGTGTATGCATTCAATCTAGCCTATGCTTTGACAAGCGGATAGCCTGCCTATGTATAAAGTAAGAAAAACGTGATAACTCTTCCATCAAAAAATCAAGAATACTGACAGTTTATTTTACCTCGGCAGAAGCAATACGGCTTCCTAGAGATTCAATTCACGCGGATTTTAACAAATTTTTATGATATGGATGACTGGGAGGCCACAGATTACTCTGTGATTCTATCGAAAATAGGGCCGGGAAGCTAGAATGTTGTAGTGGGTAGTAGTCTTATGAACATGTAGTTTGCATGTTGTCCCTATTTTCGATTCTGTTATTAAATTTTGCAGAAAACTATGTTCCTTCTTCTTTCGTTACCAAACTTTTGTTTGAAATCTTTCTCTGCTATACGGAGCATCACACATACTTTACTGTTTTCATAAGATGGCAAGTCTATCATGGAATTCACTGCATTGTGATTCACAGAATGGGTTTTTTGTCTTGTTCATGCTAACCTCAGAAGCTTTTTTGAAATTCAACACTTATTAGAATTCCGACAGCAGACCTATCATGGATGCTGTAAGATCATCATCTTTGAGTTCCTGCCAAAGCGCGTTGTGGTGGATGACAGCGTCAGGGTAGCAACTCTGTTCGTTCTATGAGTTAGAGTTAGACAGTTGTTAGTGGCATTGTAATGTTCTGAATACCGCCGAACAATGCTCTTATTTTTGGTTGGAAACCTAACTACAAAAGCAAAATAGACGGCGCTGAGTTTTGGTACCAATTTATTTACAGAAATTTGGATCTGTTCACTGTTCTCCCGTATTTAATACACTTATGTGTTTCCTCTTATTGAGTTCCACAAATAACTTGTCTAGGTTATTTTGGATAAGATTCACTGAAAAAACTCTTATCTACCCTTTCTCATTAGCTTGGCGACCGGTTGTTCTATAAGTGCAGTGCAGTGATGTATTCTGTTAACTACTGCTTATTTACTACTCCTATGCTGTGGTTTATAGCAACTGGCTAACCAATAGTACATAAGTCATAAGACTGCTGGCAAAACCATTCTCTGGTTACCATTGGTCAGTATATCAAGGGGGATAACAACCTGACTTCAACCCCGTCTTTGTTTTGAGGCCTCTTAAGCTGAAGATTATTCTTTATCCCTAGCTGTTTTAAATAAACTCAGAGTCGATCTTAGAATTCACAGTTGTTTGTAAGCACGATTTCCCAAGGCGATTGGATTCACGAGATGTACAGAGTTGATTTTGGCATTTGTCTATTAGATGCGCCCACACTTGAAGACACTTTTCAAATACTGTTGGTTTTCTTGGGGATGGTTCAAGAATCTCTGGTGAAATTGCCGAGAATCTCTGGAAAAATTTCAGAAAGACAATTAATATCATTCAGGTGACTCTGCTGTATTCACAAAAGCAACAGTTTTAGCTCACTGCCAAACACGGTGCCGTCAACCGGTCAAGCGGAAATTACTAACAAAACTTTGGCATCGGTAAAACCAGTTACAACAACTGAAAATTTGATTACCTACATGACTTCCAGTTACTATTTTTAGGGCTATTCCAAAACATCCACAGTGACATATCGTCACAGTTGCAGAACAAGCCCAAATCAGACAAATACATCTTGTATCCTCTCACCAAATTATTGTGTGATTTAATTAGCCGCACTGTTCATAAGGTTCAACACATTAGTCAAACAGAAGTAATGCTTGTTGTCTGCAATTGGATGAACTCAGTGTACAGCCCAATAAACCACTGTTACCCTTAAACGGTGCAAAGTAACGTCATTTGAAACAGATATGAATGAATTTTTCTACAAATATAAAAAACCATACGTTGTTCCAACGCACTTTTTTGCTTTGTTGCTGTAATACAAATAAAGGTTTTGGGGAATATTGGGCAGAATTATTTTGACCTTTATTTGAACATTTGACTTTTGCAAAGCTAATTATTTATGCATTATTCAGATTGTAATGAGGCACTTTTGCATCAACTTTTCAAGTGATTGATGATTATATTGCCAAAATCTCTGATGATCATAATCCAACAACGGACTTTAACCGAAGCGAAATATTTAGTTAACCGCTTAATTAACTAAATAAGCAAAGGAGCAAAACTGCAAAAAGGTACAAGGCAGCAAGCGGCTTTTGTTAGCACACATTTCCACATTCAGTATCATTAGGATACTTGCAACGCATTTGAGTTTCTTTTATATCGCCTTCTAAGATGTTTGATTTTTCTGAGTTTTATTATAATTTTCCTAATTTTTCCTAGTCTGTATATGGGTGGAATGTGATGGGATTTCCAGAAATGAACTCAAATATATTACTGCTATGCAATGCGTTTATCTGACCGTTATCAAAAGTACTACTGGGTTCTTATAGTTACAAAGAGTATTCTTTCTTCTCTGACCAGAGCGTTATCTCTAATGAAACGACTTCACAATTCATTCCGCTTCAATCAGAATCTTAATTTACTTATGCCCTAAGGGTTAGAGCAAAACTCTTCCTGAAAGTTGGAAGCTAATGAAGACGGTATTCTTCCCAGAATATGGTCTTCCTAGAACTGTCGGAGAAACTTATCCCATAAAAGCTAGCTGTTACATTAAGTTCGGAAAACTGAATGTAAACTTTTTGACCTCCCTAAAGTAGCTGCTATGGAAACTAAAAGGACAGGTAAGAATAAAGCCGTTGTTTTCAAACCAGGAGCAGCATTATCCCTAAGTAAAATGGTACCTCTTGAATTCCCCGAGTTTCCTACGTGTGGAAGCTAAAGTGTCTTTTTCGCTAAGTACTTCGTCAAAATTTCATTAACAGTTGCCTTGGTTATTTTCAAACGTATATCCATTATTAACAGCCAAGAATAAAGATCGAGGAAGTCCTTGGAAAAGTTTCATTAGTTTAACTACTGGCATTGCAAATTACATTTTGGGAAATATAAAAGACTAGCTTTATTCTTTTTTAACCGCTCAACAAAAAGTTTACAATTTACCCTAGAAATAGTTGCTTCTGATGACACAATTTGTCGGTTGATTTACTCAAGTGCATTTTGAATGCCTTAAAAGGATTCCAATAAACGGAGAATGAAGCATGCATTGTGACTTTTTAAACTTCTTCTATTTGCGATACTGATTGTCTCACCACACGCCTAATGGATAATAAAAATTTTGCTATAGTCGAATGATGCCAGCATTCAACCCTAATAACAATGGCAGGAGTATTCAAAGTTGATGTGAACAAAATGTTGCCCGTGGACTAAATAAACAAGCCTCTAGAAGTTTGGTGAAAAGATTAATATTTTTACGAACGATTTATGGTAAAGAGGCAAGCCTAATCGAGTGTTAATAAAAATGGAGATCAAAAAAGACGTTTATGTAGTTCACAGATAAAACGTTTTATGATTTTCAAAGAACTTCTCGCCTATTTGCTGGTGTCTCATTAAGAAGAACGATTGAATTATACCCTTCTCCTTGAGAAATCTTCTCCCTCTGAATGTGCGCAATAACTGGTTAGAGTTCTCTGTCCTCATGTTCCTACCCAACAGTTCTAAATGGCTCGGGCAACTAAGACTTCATGGAAAACAACTATGGATTTTCCTCCAAAAAACATGCATATTTCTCTTTAAGGTGACAAATAAGCAATGATAAAAGTTTGCTGGTTTAAGCACTTTGCAAACTACGCTCTTCAACTTAGAAAGAACAAAATTATTCTCTGATTTTTTATGTAAATCGTACGTAAGTCGTAACGAAAGCTTTTAAACTTCTGAGAACTTTTCGGTAAATCAGATGATCTGGCAAATGACGGATCAACCATTGGAACAAAACTTGATTCACGCATTAAGCTTCTCGAGGAACACCAGTCACAGTCTGTGCGGCGAATACCACATGCGGCATCTGCAGCGCCCTTTAAGGTAATTGTCTCCACAGGCCGATCCTTCGGCAATGTCATCTAAGCCAACAGGTTTCTTTTTATTTTATGCAGAATTGACAAGCTTTTGCTGATATATAGAATGTTGAAACGCGGAAGAGTTTCCAAGTGCATAAAAGTGGTCCGTATTTTTGCAGTTCATTTTGCAGGTACTTGCTCCCTGAATGGAATTACTGGGCCTTTTATCAGTAATTCACAGGTGACGAACAAATAAGCGGTTGAATTTCATTTTTTTGTTAGTGCCGATAATCATAGTCGTAGTAAATACATTTGTTTGTATTTATTACTTCCACATTAGTCACTGAAAATTTTGCAGAAGTTTCCTTTTTCTATCATACCGTAGCAGGTTTTCTAAATTTCAGGTACCTGCCGCTCGCCAAATTTATTGTGGATCAAACAGTTTACAAACAACAACAAAACGTGAAGTGTGCTAAAGTGATTCCTTCAAACTTAAAGAAAGCGGTAAGCGACCAGTTGCCACCATTTATATTTCACAAGTGAAATTACACAAGATATTCCAAGTCTAGTTTAGATGATCGGGTGCCTACTTTTAAAAATTCAGGTCAGAAATAATGATGCACGAAGTCTGGGTTCTACCTTTGCCCGACGCTACAACTAGATGTAGCATAAAACGTTGTATAAAACAGAGACATAAAGTATGCCTTATCGGCTAATACTTTTATTGATTAACCCACTGAACGCATCACATAAGTACTGAAGACATTTATTTCGGAATCGGTGTCAGCGTACATAAACTGAGATGGTATCGACCGTTGGGCGTCCTTAGCCGACAAGATCGGTGACCGTGATTGCCAGTTCGTTCTGAATAGAAGAGTTTTCCGGTAAAAATCCGTTATATACAGGAAACTAAAGGTAAGGCACTTAACCAATGCATAAGTGAAACTCCTTAGTTGCATGGTAAGCAAAAACCATTAATGAGCTGGGCTGCATAGCACTAGGAGCCTCTAATTTCTATCCAGTTTTAAACTACTTTTTGGTGACAAACTACGTTGGTTTCCTTCAGTTTCAAATTCAACTTGAACATAACAATTTGGAAAAATAAATGTTATAAAACGGACGAAATTTGTTGATTCCTCGCTTACGTTCAAGTGCAATGCTCCCTGAGTTCGTAATCCGTTTGTATATTAGAGGCTATGATGTGATTAACATGTTCTCAGACATTACCGGGTGGCATTTTATAGATTTATTTCCGCAGTCTAAAGAGTGCGGTTTGGTTTATATAAATATTTCTGCAGCAGCTGTAGCTGCAGCGCAATACTACTTGCCGTTTAAGGGAGATTGTTTTGTTCTAATCCTTATCTAAACGGAGGCGTTTTTGGTGTATGAAAGTTGGCCTGTATAAAACAGTGAATTTACCATTAAGACTCGTAAATGTATAAATATAGATTTTTGTTGTCTTTTGAAACTTTTGAGAGTCGGATTACCTTCTCAGTCACAAACTACTCATTTTGATGCTCGAGAGACTCTTAAGGAATTTATAAGGCGATCCTAGCAGACGTTCATGCTACTGCTGCGTGTACCTGCAGGGAAATCTGGTTGTAGATATATAAATGATTTTTTCCTAATTAGTCTTGCCCTGTTCAGTGGAAACTGTTCTGATCATTGACAAATGTGATTACCCAAACCATAAAGCAAAGCTCCATTTAAGGGCATAGGGATAGTGGTTTACAAAGGTTGACCCACTACATTTAAAACGGCACGAAACAGGGGAACCCGGTTGCTTATACTAATGTTAAATCAGTCGGTTGAAACAAACACAACAGAAGGGACAAAGTAGGTAAACTTCAGCGTACTGCTGCCTAGTGTGATGCTTTCTAAATATGGAAATGCATTTCATCCGAGATGCACTATTTTTGCAGTCCCAAAATTTCGGGTTTGTAACGAGCGATCCACTTTGACATGTTTCTAGGCAGCCAAATGGGATTTGTTAAAGAAATTAATTTAGGATATTAATGCCCCATTTTCAGAAAATTACAAAAATGAAAATCTCATCGACCTTTTTTGTTTAAACTAACGTTTGTTGGCATAAATCGGTGTTCTACCGAAACCATGTTTGTTGCGTGCTCATGGCCTCCATGGCTGTTCGTGCGGACTCTACTGCTGTCTGCATAGATGATTCAGATAATTTCTTGCATCCTTTTCGTTCATGTTATTCCAGTTTCTCAGGGCTTAATTATGGTTTCCGGGTTTTCCAGCGCGACACACTGACGTCATTCTATAATAATCACAGTGTTAGCTTCGAGAATCTGCTCCGAGAGAATCTGCGCTCCCTTCCATTTTCTTTTGCCTGTTATCGTGTCGAGTTTTGCCGCGTTCACAAACATCGCAGACAGCGAAGCGGTCGTTGGTAGGTCCGTCATCTTGTCTAGTAAAGTTTATTTGCAGATTTTCAAATTTCAATTGCCCAGCATTCGTCGTGTTGCGTGCAGCTAGTAGACAATCCAAGGTGGCAGAATTTTGTCTGCGACACAATCATTCCTCCCACCGATTCCACGACCGTTATTACGTGCGCGACCACGATCTAACCGTACAGCAGTTGTCACACCTAATGGCAATGCCACAAAGGTTTCTCGATACAGAGTTGGGGTGATATCAAGCGCATTCTTGTGAAAGGCAGCTTCCAGTAGCACCAGTCTGTTGCTGAATTAGCAGTCCACAATAAATGGTCTTGATAGAATGTCTGCCTTAGACAATGATAAGAAGACCAGCGGAAAGCAGAGCTGACTTCTGTTCACATCAGATACCACGTTAAGTCTTCTTAAAAATAAGATTTTTGGGATCAGGGGGTAAGCCACCTCAAGCAGGTGCACGTGAACTTTGGGACAAGGGGGCTGTTAACCACAATAGTCATTCATTTGTTGGGCTGAATAATGGTTGGCACATAGCCTGAAAAATGCCACCAAAGGGTGATGGCCATCCCTGCTGCACCCGCACGCCGCTGCGGACGAGCTGCTCACCCAGTGTGAGTCACCCAGATTAATGTATCTGATCGCGCTCCGGAGTACCATGACAACTCTGTATTCTCGAGAGGTGAATGGTAGACTGTAGGTATGGCGTGGGTAGAGCCAGCCAGACCTCAAATTTCCAGAACTGGATCATCCCAGGAGAGTCGAAACTGTGGCAGCCGGAGTACCAAGGAAGTCTAGTTTTCCCCACACTCGGAGATGTTAAGGTAAATATGCCCCGGTCCTTTTGGGCTTCGCACGTGCGGACAAGAACAAATCAAAATGGGGATAAACAAACACGGAGGATGGTTGCTTACCCTGTGGAGCATAGACCTGCATGTATGACTGATATCTCCAGCACTACCATTTATTCAACGACGATTAGATTTTGAAAACTGTCGATGTGGGCTGGTTTATTGTGTAGGCGAATCGGAATCCCTGAGTGATATGCGCACATTTTATGAAACTAGGCTGGGAGCGCAAAGAAAAAGTGTCTGCCAGATACCAGTTAACCTGTGAGTGGGCACCAAGATGGGTGAGTAGGAAGAGTAAAATAAATGTCAATATGTCCCTGAATGAAATGTCTGCAAAGAGAGCATCTTGTTCCGGTGAAACCAGGCAGAGTATGCTAACCATGGAGAAATCTAAGAAGAAAGGGTCCGGGAATGAGATCACTCTAAAGAGAAATGCATCTCGCTGAAGCTCGCTATAGAATAAAGAATGCCTCTCTTATCATGAACCATAATATTATGTGGTGTCTTCCAATGAGATCGAGGTTCTGCGGACATAATTTTAATAGTTACTAAAATCATAAAGCAAATTTGTACTCACTAGTCTCTGAGGGATAGAGGCAGCACAGATGAACAACGGTTGGTTCGGTGGACGGTCTCCGGACTTCGTTTTTAAAGTTCATTGTAGACAGTGATAGGAGGCGCAACTGCTGGAGAAATGAATGCCAGAAGGAAGAATGTATAACAATAATACGTTTGCTCCTTTGCCCGGTCTTGCAATTTCAATTGTGACAATGAGCTTAGTGTTTGGACAAGAATAGGGAGTTTAAGTGTTGAACTGAAGGGCTGAAATGCAACTGTCAGCGGTGATGAGACTGCCGAAGTATGTTAAGATCTTCATACACCGAAGCAGCATAGGTTCAAGATATCGACATTCTTAGTCCTTTCTTTTAACTGAGGCTTGATAAGATGCCTAACAGCCTGTTTCGAAAATGGGCGTATAAGTATTTGATTGTAAAACTGTCACGCTGTCTCATCCCAGAGCACAGAAGGGATCGAAAATATTGAAAGGGTCTGAAGTGTATTTTGGAGAGCATTAGTTTGTTCTGGTCCTGCATAAAGGTCCCGAGTAGCAACCCAATTATTTCATTGGCTTTTAAAACTTCAGTAGCTGCGCGTTCCGAAAAGTTGAAGCTCAATAAATAGTCAAGACCCAAATCTAGGATCTCGCTTTTGGCTTCAAATCGTGACTCCCCGTGGGTAGACTTTACCTGCTGTACAAGACGGAGCTTTTCGAGTGGGAACCTCATCATCCATTAGTTGGTCCAGTGGTTGAGAGGCACGAGTTCATGACTCATTTTGGCCAACACGCAGCCCGCAGCCTCAGGCTAAAGGGTGCAAACGGTTTTGGTGTCCTCCGCGAATAACACAAGAAGGATTATAATTTGGATATCCATGATTCCAGAGAAATTCGAGTTGTGGTTGGTCGGTCTATATTCAATCGGGTTAAGTCGTGTGCCTTTCTTGTGTATTGGGATCATGATAAACGTTTTCCATCGGGAGGGCAAGGTGCCGTATTAACCAAAGAGGATGAATGTGATGAAAAGCAGTATTGAAATGTCCCCCCGACTAGATTGAATGTGCGGTGACTGATCCAGTTGGCAAGCTTCTTTCGCAGAACGGTGCGACTTGTAATCAGTTTGTAAATGTCGGGACCAAATGATATAAGGATTGTAATAAAAAATCGATGCGCCAAGTATTTGATTATAAAACTTGCCCCTAGAAAGGCTACCCACGGTAGTCAAAACGTTGGCGCACTACATCTACCAAAAACGCTGTTATTAACATTATACCATTCACAATTAAAAAACCCCAGCTAGCCTGAAGGTAACTGGAGGTAAGTAGTCTGGTCCAGGGTGGTAGCCAACTTTCACTTTTCCGGCAACGGAGCATTCTCTTTCGGAAAGAAAGAAGCTGTTTTGAATGCTTCCGAAGTCAATCTTGGTGGAAGTTTAGTGTTAGTTGTTAGGGGTGAGACATGGTATTTGCAAACTACCTCTGCGGTTTCTTGAGGAAGGTCAAAATAAGTGTCATCATAGCTGAGGTAGTGGATAGGAGTAGCCGAGAGCCTGGTTTCATTTGCTCTTAATTTATTCAGCTATGGATTGGGATAGTTGAGAGTGCGTGCCTCTTGCTTTTTCTATGGGGACCTATTTTAATTTCTGATGGTTTTGGCAGGCTCGAAGAAAATTAATTTGAATTCTGGCGACTCTGCAGCTTAATCGGTACTGGCTATCGTTTTGGTATGTATCCAATTAGTCTGTGCAGACGTGACAATATCAAAGCTTTCATGCGGGAATTATTAAGGCCTGTTAGTTGCCATTTCCACCTCACTTGATAGGAAGAAGGAATCCCAATTACAAATGCAGCTGGTCGGTAGGCGATCGAACTCACGGGACCTACTCTCAATGGATGTTTGGATATCATTTAAGCCTATCGTAAAAGTTAGATGCAGGATACTTCGGTTTCTTGTCGAGTTGGCTATGTGCTTCATCTATCCTCCCTGCTAAATATCAGCAACACTGGGAAGCAAGTAAATGAAGAATTAAAAGGTGGACCAACAAGTGCCCGGAGCACTAAGGCCTCCCTCCACGACTTTGAAATCTGTGGGGTGGAAGTGCAGCTAGTTGCGTCCGTTATGAATAAAATATTGCTCCGACAAATGCCTTGTGGGCGGCGTACGCACCACTCAGAAAGCATCCACTATCAGTATCAGTGCTAAGCCGTATGATATCCTGGGTCCAATTCACCTAATTTTCTTGACACAATAAAACCAGCACTGTGTCCCGGGCGTTCACGAGGCAGCCGCCCCACGCTGAGATGGGCGACTTCTGAACCTTTGATACTCGGAAATCGCAGCTGCATCATATAAAACATTATCACAGAGCCAATTCTTGGTAATTAGTACGTCTTAATTATATGAGCGCTAGAAGACGAAGAAATTGTATATTTCCCGATATGAAACGAGAATTTAGTAGTAACGGCCACAAATGGAGGGATAATTTTATCTTCGGGCTGTTTTCGACTGGTTCTACCCCTCATATGTGACCTCTCTCATTTGGGAAGGGGAAGCCTTGTTTGGGCGGGCGCCGGCCCATGGAGGACTGACGGTACCTCGGAAAAGTGTAGTGTAATCTGTCGTCATTCCATTCAGCACGAGATGAAGTTGCCGTCATGGGCAACAGTGGCAGTATTACGTTTTCTGAGTGACCGTCAGGGGTAGAGGGCTAAAATGTGAATTTACTGGCATTTAAACCGTTCGGTCTTTGCAGTGCTCAAAAGAGGAATTGTGCTGATGAGGGCCAAAAAATGAATGTATATATGGAGGGGTAGTTGGTCCCGGGAAATAACGGCTGCTTTGAGGAAATCAATGTTACTGGGAATGGAAGAGTATTTGGGAGGGTTGTTATGTGTGAGAGCCTGTGACAATGTGTTGGGACACGTTTTACTTGGACAGTGAGATTTGGGGAACGGTTTGTGGGCCATGGGTAGCTGTGAGCATATGAGGGTTGGGGTGCGACGGCCGCAGGGGACGCATATGATAACCTGCTAGATGGAACGATTGGCTCTTTCCCGGTTCCTTTTAGACGGCTGGTAAACAGGGATGACTGCTTCTCGTAGGTGTTGAGAGCCTTTGTAAAGCGGTGGTTGACGATTATGAGGGCACGGATTAAGAAGAATAAAACTGGATTGCGAGAGGCCGCTGGTTGGTGGACTATCAGAGTACCTTAAGAAGGAAATAAACGGCGTTAAGCTTGTGAAGATGGAGTTTCAGGTCGGCAGGTGTTAACCAAAGGTGTTGTAGCAGCGACTCATAACCACTGGAGGGAAGGTGGGCACAGAGGTAATGGTGGATATGGCCTTTTGGTCGAAGAGCTGTAGTACCTTCAGATTAACACTTGGCTTACAGAGGTGGGTAATGGTTTCACTTCCGGAATGTGGATCCAAGATTCATCTGCAAATTGCAAAAGTCAGTGGCATTCGTTGCGTTGCGACCTTTTCTTTATATAATGCACCCATTCCGTAGTGAACCGCGTTGAGAATGCCTGACTTCACCATCACGAAAGGAAGGTGACTGGGGGCATTAAACGCCTGAGCGTTTTATCTATTGCTGTGCATTGTCGAACTTCGGTGCTAATTGGTTTCAAAAGCGATATGTGCATGTTCAGCTTTGTGAAGTTCAGTAGCATATAGATATAATGGCATCGATCACTGCAAATAAGCGTAAACTGAACAATCTCCCGTAAATTTGCTGTCATTGGCTCAGAGTCGGCATCTTTTGTGTGCGCCGTCTGGTTTAGGTTTACGAGGGACATGGAAAAGGTGGTGCCTCCATCAGAGTGTAGCGTGTTATTTTCGTTAGTTTTCGAGCGTCGTGCGATTCGTTTTTCCATCAACCGCCGACAGATTGACAACAGATTTACCGATTAAACTGCTTGCCTACATTATAGATTGGGCTAAAGGACGCATCGATTACAGAGGAGAAAGGCAACTCAACTTGGATTTGCCTTCCTTGCGGAAATTATCATTAGCCCATCTGGGCACGAAGCTGGACTCGCAAGCAAACTAACTATCAGGCCGAGTATACTGCGCCAAATTGGAGTGCGCTTGAAAAAAACGGGCTTCAGTAGTAGAAACACAGTAGTAGATCAAAAATGAAAAGGTCTTAGTCGTACGATCCGACTGAGCAGGAAGGTGGTGCCCGAGGACCCGCAAAGTATGCAACAGGAAAGTGAGCGAATAGGCTAAAAGATACGCCCACTAAGTTTCACTAATCTTTCATGGAGTCTTGCTTGGTTTGCCTAGCTTCCACCCATTTATGATATCCCTAATGTTCTCCATCTTCACAGGTAAACTTTTCCGTCCCTCATGCAAAGCTCTTGACCCCTGGGGAGAGCGACCATAATTCTAAATCTGCCTTGTACTCTGGCCCGATTTCGCCCCAGAGATATGCAATTTTAATGAAGTGAATCACAGTCCACGGATCAGGAACATTCTCGGGAAAACTTACAAAATCTTTTGAAACACTACTTTCAGTTTTGAGAATTGCCCAGCATTGCTTTTCCCCTGCAGATTTTGATCCTGCCCCCAACTGTGCTTCCCGAATAATCCAAGTCAGCCCACACATCGCCACATCATGCCTGGTTTGTTTTATTTGCATTTTCTCCGCACTGTTATTGTATGAATTTGATCCTTCGATGCCCTAGCTTCATTCAAACCAGAAACAGTATTATTAACAATATTACCCGTCAAACTTGTGACACCAAATACATCACATTTTGTTACTCAACAGAAAAATTTAATCAACTCGAAGTGGCTTCTCTTCTGGCCATACTGTATTCTTCCGTCATCCATTTCCGTCTTCTTACAAATGTCCCGAACATGTTCCCTTAGTACACGTCGTCATTAATTGTAAATTTTTAATGAACTCTGTCCTTCCTCAGCTCCTATTTTCAAGTCTTTCTTCTTCCCCTGACAACAGGATGAACGATTCGAGCGTCCTTGCTGGTATTTTTTCCATTGACATAGTCCTGTAGGCCACTTTTATTTGTGTTTTCGCCTTTCATATCAGTAGTTCTTGCACTCCTTCTGGAATGCCATCGCTGTTCAAGCCCATTTCCCCATCACGCTTTCGCTCGAGATAAAACGAGCGTTTTGGCTTTTTACTTTCTAATTCCTGTTTTAGTTTCAGACAATCGTTTACTGGTGCATTTAAACTAATTTTGCGCTTAAGTGATGCGTGTTGAAGACAAACGATTAGATTACTGGGTTAGCCTAGTTTTTACCCATTTAGCTTTCAATAATTTGCTGATGGAAGCTCCTTGTGCCATTTTAAACTCACGGCATTCGCAAATGTGAATTTCTTTAGCCATGACGTCTTGGCGCAGACTGGTCCTTCCTTGAGCATATATCTCGTAATTCAAGAATTATTAGTATTACCTTTATCACCAACAGTTTCGCATTTTCCTTCTGTTAGCAGGCGGCTTTTAAACCGGGTGCGTTCATGCCCCTAAGTTTCCGCACAATGATGGTCTACTTGGCTCCAAAAATATTCATGCTTTCCCCACATCTTGCGGTTCTTATTCTAAATTTGTACTGGCCGAAGTTAATTGACCAAACAAATACCTGCAGTTCAAGCCTCGAGTAAAGGCCGACCGACCTTGACAATGACATTCTCACGCCTATGAAGGCCACTACATATGGTTATCCAATTATGCGTTCATAGTAGGAATCGGTTAACTTCCCTTTGAAAATGCCTCAATTTCTAATAAGCATGCGAGCACTTTTACCCCGCAAATTTTATTGTAAATTAAGGTCATGCAGCCTGTTTCCCCCCGAGCAAGTTCCCAGAATGATATCATTATCGGTGGAGGTTCTGTGCCTCTTCTGGTGCGATTAAAACTGCAATATTCGTTTACCTTGATATATTCTTGAAAACGAAGGCTCTGGGCAAACAGAGAAATAAATTTCGATTCTTCTCTTATGCTAGGAACGACAAAAACGGATAGACAGGGGAGCACGGGGGAGAAAACTCTCCATTTGGTTTAGTATAAAGGCCTTTCTAGTGAAATTATGCACCGCCAAAGACAGCAGCAACACAGAATGTTTATTTGGAAAGGCCGCCAGGAAGATATTTATCGGCAGTCTTCATGTCATTGACTATCTATTTTCGTTTGGTGAGGACAACGCAGTCGGAGATTACGGGGTGTTTCAAGTAGCTCCTAGATGGGGAAGTCTTCCAGATAAATATGTATATGTTTTGCTATTCGTGGTCCTAGAGGTCATCTAATAAACCAGACAAACACAGAGTGCCCTTCGATTGGATGGACAACACTCACGGATCGAACATGCTCTCGGAGTACAGTGGAACGGTGGAACCGATGAATCTGAGTCCGAATTGAAAATTCTCGAGTAGACAGCTATTCATAAAGGAATTTTTCATCTTCGTTTGGCTTTTACAATCCCATTGGTTTCACCTTGCCATGCCTTCTAATTGGACTGAGGTTTCTACAACGACTGTACCGGAATAAAATCGGTTTGGATGGCTCCAATGATATTAAAGACAATTTTTCTTGGAGGCAGCCCAAGGGGACTTGAAAGCATAAAATTTTCACGGCGCTTCTTCCCGAAATGCGAAAACACGGGAATGATGAACGCGTTTTCAGGCTTTTCGGAAGTAGGTCAAGATGCCTTATTGTTCTGACTGTGGAGGGGAGGAGACAGCAGTTACAGCATTAGGATATTCTGAGCCTAGGCTCAGGTCGCAATTTTGATATCTTCGTCAATCCCTTACCCAGAATCAAGTGCAGCAGGTTTGGCAAAGATAGGGTTTAGTCTGTAGGGTGCTTTAAAGTTACCGACAGCTTCAGAAGGATTCAGCGACCATGCCAGAAGAAGTCCGCAAAGTTAGGAGCTTTTGGTAACTTCATTGCAAACGGGTTTAAAATTTCCCTCGATGAAACAAATATTGCACAGTAGAGGCGCATGAACTCAGCGGACAATATAGCTAACTTATGCTCGCACGGAGTGCAGAGCATAAGCCTGCCCAAAACATTGCTTGGCGGCTCAGAATTTTTCAGCCTGTCCGAAAACACTGCTTGTGACTGACAACAGAGACAAAACTGAACAGGCGCTGGGATTTGAGGGTAGCACAATGAAAATAGTCCTCTCCTAGTCCGCATGCTTTCTGCCTAGGGCAAGTGGTCAATCGCCATTGGCAAGATTTCCGTGGGCGGTGGTCTGGCTGACGAGATTTAAAAGGCATCTGCTGATAATGAGATGTTTCTAGTTGTTCGGTACCACAAATGCCAGCGCTTTTGCTCTAGGAGCGCTGCGGTCTGCAGAGCGTGAACTCGTCCGAATGTCATATTCCACGTTCTTCGGTGCACGGCCACCGAAATGTGAAGGCAGGGCTTGATCATCAAACTCAGTGATGGGTTGCGACGAATTGACGGTAGTCCGAGTGACTCCCGTCTAGGATGTGACGCAATGTATTCAGTCATCCTGACAGTCAGACAACATGTGGTTGATCTGCCTGTGAAACGTACACACGCACTGCAGATAACAAGGGGATGTCATTAACCGGGCACCATGGAGAAACGATTTTCGATTGTAAGCGGGAGAGAAACGGCAAGGCGATAAATCAAATGCTGCGTGCATTGCCGGGGTTGCATGGACGCGATGACAAGAAAGCTTACGTTTCGGCTTCCAAACTGCAGAGTAACGACTGGCTGGTGGGCCTTTAGTGGCAACGGAATCGGCCGACGTGGACCTCCATGAGCAGGCTTCGAGAGACGAGCAGCAAAAATATGCGAACAGACAGTTACGTTGATAAAATTCGGAGCCGCATATTTTGACTCTGCATGGATTTGTTCTCACAGGTGCTGCAGTACTTCAAGAATGGGTGAGGCGTATATTGCACAATAAATTGATTGTATCTCCGACTATTAAGTTGGAACCAGCCGTAGAATTAGAAGCCACCAAATTTGAAACCATGGCACTTGGCATTAGGTGAAACATTTACTCTCTCATCCCAATCATTGAGGTGGGGTATCGGAAAGCTTAATCAGATTCGTCCAAATGACGATTCTGTCATCCGTTATTCAACAAACATTTGACGGGAATGCTTTCAGCAGAGCGTTGAACGACATGGAAATAATACTGGTAAACACTCACTATTATCGTCATTCTTCAGCGATAATCATCTTTTGGTATTGAGGTCTAGTGCGGGATTTGTGAGCCCATTAATTTTCGTAGGTTGTTCCCATGGGCAAAATCTAGCCAGTTGCGTTTCAAGGGTCTTTTGGAGAGGATGATTTCTAGGCCAACACCAAATTTGGCAGAATTGGATATTCAATGAAAGGCCCTCTATGGCAAGCGAGATTATAACGCTCTACGAAGAAATCGGCCGGTATTGTAGAGCAGGTGGTTACCATTTCCGATGGAATTATAAGAAATGCCAACGATGGAACTGAAAATGATTCCTGATTCACGGTTTGCGATGTATAAGTTCCTTGTTAGGCGAGCAAAAGTGGGTGATGTGGCAGTTCCCAAACATGGAGGGCAGGAGAACTTTAGGGAGAGACAATGTAAAACTGGTGGCTTGAATGCATATATGCTCAGCATTTACTCACTGTGTCAAGATAACCAAACACATCGTTCTAGAAAACTTCGCGGATGGAAACCTCCCACGTGCTACTGATAGAAGTTTTGGAAGCCGCGTGATCCACGGTGACATTGACTCTCGTCATGATTCGTCACATTCACATGGTTCGTTTATATTCTATATTTATTGAACTTATAATCCAGTGTCACGGGATTTACGAATGAGTTGTTTCCGGTCATTTATTCTATTTTGACTACGCGTGGACCAGACGATGCTTACATGGGTACCGGTCGATGGAACGATTCTGCCGCGTACCTGAACTTCGCAGGTTTGTTTTCCAGCATAGACTTCCTCGCGTTCAGCTTTATATGCGTGCATATAAAGATTTACTGGGGTACAGCCGGATACGCCCTGCGATTGTTGCAGTTTCAGCCAAGAGGCCTAGATTTGAAAGTAGTGACACACTAAAACAGTAGATGACATTTCCGTCAATAAAGGAGTGAAAATTACGCCGGTGAAAATTCAACTGAAAAGCTCTCACTTATCCTGGTAGAGGAAAGTGTAATTGGCCTTGCGGAAGCGCAGCACACATCAGATGTTATTGACATTGGTTATTATATACATTTCGTGCTAAAACCTATGACCGTCCCGGAAAAGCAACCATACTTGGCTCGAAACAACTGGTGGAAAAGGCGAGGGCGTGACTGAAGGAGCATGTTGGACGGACCGTAGTACGAAGTTTGGCTCGAAACATTATTGCCTCTAGCTACTGAATTTGCATGATTTGTCGGAGGTTCCAGGTTACAGAGAGTGGTAGATGATGACAATACTAATGATAATATGGGTATATTTCACGACATTCGAGAAGCATGCGCAAGGCCAGATTAAATTTACACAAAGGTGGCGCAGCGGAAAACCGTAAAACAAAAATTTAGTCGTGAAGATGCAGTGTTCTTGCTCGCATGAACATATTCTGTAATCAGGTAGGCTCAACACGAGTTATCGAGCCCTAAATCAGAGCTAGATAGTCCATCGCCGAAACTTTCTGGGGCTGACTATGAGTCTCGCATTGCGAGTCAATCCATGTTTATACGCATCAAATGTGCGTATCGCAGGTGTGAATTTTGGCCGGGAGGCAATAGTGTGCGTTGTCAAATAGCCGGGTTCATCAAAAATCAGGAGGATAACATGGTGAAGACCAAGATCAATATGGATGACATAACGGGATGTCGAAGAGCCAAAAGCCCACCTGATATCACATGAGGTGGACAGAGAATGGTAATGGACAATATTCAATAGTTAAAATAATGCCTAAGATGAAACAGTGCGAACCCTTCAAGGTTGCATCAAATAATTTACGGGACGAAAATATATGAAGAATTTTGGACAGTGAGACAACGGAACTTACAAAAATGGTCACTGGACTTGTGGCCGGGAGCGGACTGTGATGTGTCAAGAAGAAAACCAGTACGTGTGAGATCAAAATTAATCCTTAAATATATGTCACGAATGACCTATGTTGTCCTTGCTTACTATAGGAGATTATGGTGTTCTGTGGCGATAGGGGTCTGGAGGTTAGGGGTTTGCGAGACATTTCAATAATGCCAGTAACTGTTTGGCCAATCGCAATGAATCATCTGCAATGAGGCACCCGGGGCAGTCATCGGCGTTGATTTTTTTGTCTTAGAGTTACACGGCCAGGTACTGGAGCGTCAGCTCCAGATAGCAAGGGGTAGGCAACCAGCGCAAATGATGGAGTGAGCTTTCGGCGAGAGTTTGCGTTGCATCTGTGGTCATTGGCGAGCCTGGAGAAAAGCCGGAGAGAGAGCAGTCTGGAATTTCTTCCAGCTAGTGTTAAGCTGGGTAAACAAGAATGGAAACAGCGATTACAGTCAGTTTCTTTCGAAAATGACAGGGATCAGGCGACTGTACTGAAATACGCAGGAAGCAGCTTTCCGTTGACGGGACATACGCAACGAACGCTGTAGTGTCTTCGCCGGTAGAGTACCCTGCGTCTCAGTCGGGAAGCGAGTTCGGGCACTAGTTTGGTCAATAACAGAACTCATTAAGACTTGGTGTTTAGGCAAACGTTTTTTTACAATTCCTAAATAATTTAGCTACGAAATTTCGGATTTATAGCATATTCTTTGCGGATGACATGACAGTGCCTGGGTCCTCCGGGAAAAGTACACTGGGCAGCGATAGAGCCTCAGCATATACATACCAATTAACTCAAGAATGAGCTTTCTGTCCCTAGAAGACCAAGCGGGCGCCTATGACTGACTTTCTTAGGACGGATCCCGTATCACGTTTGCACGCCTGTAGCCGTTGTGACTCCTACTCGGCCCATACGATTGCAATGCTGACGATCTGGGTATTCGACTGGTACAAGGAATAGAGCATCAGGAGCGGCAGAAGGTTGAGTATATTTGTCAGCAGCTTGCAAGCGGGGCATGCGTGAGCGGTGTGCATGTGACAACCGTACTGAGTGTTCGGGGTTATGTGAAACAAGCTATCCGAGAGAAGAAACATGTTCCATGTTGGCCGTCACAATAGCACACGAAGGTGGACTTTTCAAAATAGATGCGGCTTTTAAATGGCCTGATCGGTTTGCTGAATGTGCAAAGAAGGCCAACGCAAAGCCTTCAGAATGGGCTGCGATTGTTTTCCACCGCGACATTCCTTCATCTGAAAGGAGTGCAGGTGTCCAGAGTGAAAGCCAGAGACGGAAGACCTGCAAAGAAAGGTTGACTGGCCTGCTCTCAGTGGAACGTCGAAAGACTCGGAGATCGGATTTAGATATCAAATAAATTTATAAATCCGGATGGAGGCAGTCTTGAGACACTTTCTGCGAAGACCCTTACCCAGGATATAGAAGAAGTGAAAAGACAATTAGGAATATTTGCCTTATTCTGACGAAAAGGACAATTTTTGCTGAACACGCTATCAAAACTTCTTGGGTAGAGTTAAGTCGCAAGTAAGGTGACGTGTGTTGGTATGTTTGTATTTAGTGAAATCACACGTTACTTTTGAGATTGCACAGATAATTGCTACACCCAGGGAATGATCGTTTTTCAGGGTCGTTCTCAACCACTCCTTTGCAGAAGAAACGGGGTCGCCAAACCGCCAAGGACACTGCAAATGCAGCGCTCCGGCAAGAGATGCGATATTTGGCGCATAATGTTTTGGGAACTATGAAATCTCGGTTGTTTTTCGGATCATTTCTGTACTCTGCCAACTGAATTAATCAGAACCCGAAATTTTTGGACTGCAGAAATA
>LUCM01006470.1:53757-69336 GCA_008360955.1 Fasciolopsis buskii
TGACCCACAGCTTGAGCTGATTCCTTTCTTGAAGTGCGAAGAAAATATCTTGACGAGACTTTAGGCGCAGTCAGTTGAATTACTCTACTCGAATCATGACTTTGTGTTTCGTTCACGCAACAGACATCAATCGAAAGTAAATCCACTGTCAGAGCCAAACACGCCTGTTGGCCAGTCTGCATTGAAGTGCGCACATTGAACGAACCGAGATTCAGAGGCTGACGAGGCTTGAGAAAAAGTGAACTAGCAGACTGAAAACCACCTACTACACCACTTGACAATAAACCGTTGGGAGTATCGGGCGTGCTATCACTGGGGCAAATATGGGTAAGCAGGAGGGGCAAAAAATGAGGTTGGAGACAGAAGAGAGGATGAATAAAAAAGAGGGAATTCTGAGCAGTAGCGTACTTATCACTACCCACCCCGCTTGATGCAATGGGCAGCGCGACGACCGATGCAGTTGGAATTCTCTATAGGCGTGTAACTCGTGGACATCGATGGACGGGTGCTGCTGGGGAGTCCTGCCACTAAGTAGAAGAACGATTAGGGTTTCCAACCAAAGCCTTTGGTTCTGATAACAACCTGACCACAAGGCAGCGGGTCATAGCTGAGTGGAAGCCCATCTACTTAGGTCAATTAGTCTTCCACTCGTTTTTCCGACTGAGCTGCTAACTCAGATCAACCTTCGACTGGGAGGATCAGGAGACTGCTTCGTTAGGCCTTTGACCTTCCAGGCATGATTGGATCTTCGGCTTGAGATAAGCCATCTAGTATAGCTCATTGGATCATGGAGGTACGCAAGCCGTCATACTATGTCAAGGTGTAGTCTCGTTGTGACGGCGAAGTAACTTGGTTCCACTTCTAGTATTTTAGATGGACAAGGCCACCTCCGCATCTGCCGCAACGAGGATGAAAAAGGATTTGGTGTTTCCAGAATGGTAACTGCTAGGTTAATTTTTCGTCACTGGAATTTCGCCAGACTTAACGGCGAAATACAAGAATTCTCACGGAGGTAACTTTGGTCCACAGCGGTCCGGACATGATTGGTATAGAAGCGTGGTTCATTGACTTAATGTTGCGCTTAGACCAGCAACATGCGTAGATCTCGAGTTGAGTTGATTTGCCCGTTTTGTTGATTGTGATATTAGATGATGATAACAGCCATGAATTAAAGCCTTTGATAGGGGGAAGGTATTTCCCAAGGGAAAATGGCGGGTATCAAACGAATGTTAGTAATCGGCGTGATTGCACGGGGATGGTTTAAAGACGCTAGATCGAGTGGTTTTACTTTGGAGTAGGATTGAATCGGTCAGTGGGAGGCGACGAATGGTTGGTAATTCAAGGACTGCTGGGAGCTCATCATGCATAACTTCGCCCTAGCTGCAGGGTCTGGGTGAGATAACCCACCGCTCGACTTCTGTTCAATCTGGTAATGTATGGGGATGTCAGGTTCAGGCCGGTAATTGTCTGTTTGCTAGAGTGGTATTTGAAAGTGGCGTGGTTGCAGTGAGTAGGACAACTCAAGGTGGACCAAAACAAACCGCAGAATGGAGGGTTGATAGTGTTTTATTAAGAGAGAACTAGAAAAATGTGGTTGTGATTATAAATCTGAGTCAGTGAATGTTGGCTTTTCGCTGGTAGGTAGTGTTGCAAATAAAATGATTAAAGACTGGGTGCTTTGTGGGCACAGAAGTGATGGGGAACGTAGCATTTTGCACACAGGCCTAAGTCCTTACTGAAACAGGATGGCTTTCCGGTGAGTGGTTAGTGGTGGAAGATGAAGACCGGTTAGGTGGCACAATCTTGAAGGGCTTTTGGGGGTTCTCGTCTGAGTACCAAAAAATTGAACTGAAGTTGGTCCTGTTGGGGAGGATAGTCGGGTCGTGGGCGCCGGGGATGTGTTTAGGGATGGCAGAGAAGTAGGAGAAGTTGGAAAAATGGTGGTGAATTTCCAAGGCACGGTGGTTAAAAAAGAAACCGTTCGTCGCTAGGACAACGGCAGCTCTGCTTCTTTGAGTCGGGGTTACCGCTGGCGGCTCTGAGAGAGGCGGACTTTCAGTTCTCTTTTTTGGTGGTATATAGACTTAAACGGCTGATATTAGGGGGTTTATTTAACCATCTTCATAAGGTAAAGTGGGACGAAGTCTTTTACTTATTACCTAGGCTGGAGAGAAGTAGTCAGTAGGATCAATTTCCGCTGTAATTACTCCAAGGGAAGCTCAGGCGAAACCGTTTATTCTATTCTTAGAAACTAGGGGGAGTAACAGGGTTTTGTGATTGCTGAAACATGTACCACTGGGATCATTCTTGATCCGCGATTCACTTTCCTTTAAGGGGCATTTCATTAGCTATCATATCAATTTTCTTGAATGGGGTGTTTTCGGCAACTGTTTACCACTTCACGATAAACGCTCAAGCCGTAGGTTTATATAGTAATTGGAAAAGTGAGGGGTGCTATTGATGTTGCGATTTTTCGTCATTTGAGTGGGGTTCACGGGTGGTGGACCATGCCACAAGGCGTTAAGAAAGTGCGACTTAATGATCTCTAGAGACAATTGCTCTGCAAGGACAAATCCAACGGTGTCTTTATCTGCTAATAAATGCTTTTGCAGTTTGATAGCAGCCCAACCCCAAAACCGACAAGTGGATGTAAGGCCTTCTTGAATAGGGTAGCACGGTTTTATATTACAAGATCACTGAAGGCAAGAACTAAATAGTTTCCTCCATTAGCTGGGATTGGTTTGTGATTTCGACGTCATCTGGTGGACTTCAGTGGTCTTTCTGTGAGCCCCCTCGTATGAGTTTTCAAAAACCTCGGGGCAGACTTAATAATGGTTGGCTATTTTATGAGATGCTCCAGAGACGCACCCAATGAACAGCAGGTGCATTGTTCCCGGCTGAAGCACTCGCTTGTGAGAGGATCTGTAGTTTTGGCCCTACGATGTTTCTGCACTCGCCGCAGGGATCGGTGCCTAAGACCCCTGAATATTTGTAGAACCTGCTTAACATCAGACAGTTTTGAACTGCCCCTTTATCACCTGCACGGAAACGAGCCCGTATGATTGGCTAACCTTGGGTTAAAAACATGCTTAGGGTTAATTCAGATAATAGCCATGCTGACGAGTGGGAAGAGTTAAGGCTGCCGACTGTACAGACCGATCGGTCAGCTCAACAAACCAGCGCTAACCTCTCTAGGGGAAATCTTCCACTTCGTAATGAAATTCAGTCTCCAAGAAAAATAGACTCTTTATTAGACCCAGACGGGCAGCAGATATAAACTCGCATGCCAATAGAAACACGGTCCACAAATGGGTATAATAGAACATCCTCTTGGAGCAACAGCTTCAAAGTTCCAGGTGAAGCCGCAATACAATTAGGCCACGGTACCGACATTTTGGCATGGTCCTTCCTTGTCGACCGATACCTGCCACAAAGGTCACCGCTAAGTTCGGTAAACACCGGCAAGTACCCTTTTGCATCGTCATCCGTACTCAGTGGCAGGTTGAATGCTATGTAGTGACTGGCAAAAGACCCGGGTAGGTTCTGCTGCGGTTCCGCGCAATAATTCGAGGCAAGATATCATAGTCAACTTAAACTTTAACATACAAGTAATAGCGAGCTCAATCCTATCGACCAGCGGGCCGCAATTCCCGGCATCTCATCGGGAGGCATCAGTAGAAGTCCTGGTGAAACTGCCAGTCCTGGTGCCAGGCGCTGATGGCAGCACCCCCGAAGTACGACAGTAAAACGGTATTGACGGTACAGCCGATAAGGTTGCAGCAAAGCCACTGAACAACGGATCTTGCATGAAAGTGGCCAGAAGTTTGGTGGAAAGTAGTCGAGCTTCAGAAGATGCGTGAACCTTAAGATTTAGGGACTTATCAAGAATGGTGGGTTTTTTCGGGACACAGGTTCCTACCGTGTACATAAAAACATGCAAATGCCATTCAACCATTGGCGGAGACTGCGGCTGCATAGACCAGTTCTACTAAAATTTGTGAGGGCAGACGACGGTGACCAACTTTTAGCCTGGGGTGGACGCACAAACGGCTGAAAAAGAGGTTAGAGTCGTATTATGCGGGATGGTGTAGGAGTCATGACCAACCAGTAGGTGACCTGAGACAAAACGGGGGTCCCAACCTGCAAAACACCATCCCACAAAGGCCAACGGGACTAAAATGCACCAAGTATAGTGGGCCAAGCGGTAGTGGCTATCGTGAACTCGCTGGAGGAGACACGTGAATGTCGAGCCCAGGTTGAATTTGATGCTGTTGTGCAATGGTGTACCAGGTCATCCTAGGCGACAGTAGGTGGCAACATTAATCGATTGCTCGGGCTGCTAGAAAGTGCGAAGCAGGGGAAAAGTTGTGTACATGAAACAACGGTTTAATGGATATTGTAATGCAGCGAAGACCAATATTGGTAGTGCAAGTAGTCTAAGAAGCTCCATGTTTCCCATTCAAGAATGATAGCAAAGAAGTGGTATGTGGTTAAGGGTATTTCATCCGGGGCCCACGGTAGCACGAATTCCTCGATCAATTGTAACAAGGAAGCTACTGTAGTGCTGTATCAGATTCAATTGGACGGGGCCGGTTGCAAGAGCCAAGGAAAGTAAGGCATTAATTTCTCGGATTGCCAAGACCTGTTTGTTTAAAGCCGACCAAATCCGGTGATGTGTTGCAAACTGGAACCATGTTTATAGGCATGACAATGGCAGTAACATTCTAGGAGTTGAGGTCGTCCAGTCAACAAGTAGTGTGTTGCGCGGATCCAGAAGTGATCCCACGCAACACAGCTTTTCAGAGGCTTAGTCCATATTGGAGCGAAAACAAAGGAAATCGCTGTTTCTTGAGGCCGTAGAGTTCTACGTGCCGTGAAGGCGGAAGACAAGCAACTGTCATACGCGCTGTAAAAGCCAAGCTCAACATAAAAATCTCCACAAAATATGGGTTACTGTAACTACCCAGGAATCTCATGAGATACAAGTGACTGCGTGCACGGCACACTTGGCTAGAGGATGGGACGCTGATTCAGCACTTGAGGGACAACGGGAGGCTTCTATCAGGTACCTTTTCCTCGTTTCCTGGTTTATTTATAGGAAAGCAGGAATGAACTATTTGAACCAATACTATCACCCACCGCCAGGTCACAGCAATTGATGACCGGATAAATTCATTTTCTGTCCAAAGCAGATAAATGCCCTACCAAACTTCGCAGACGTTTAGGAAAATCGGGCAGAGCAGCTGAAGGCCGACACACGTTTTGTTGGCTGAGCTAATCTCGGTGAAAATGCAGATGTGGAGGGAACACGGCCAGAAACCAAAAGAAACGTCGTCGAGCTTCGGAGTTTGTTAGTTTCATTTGAGGGGTGAAATCACCGGGAGAAACCGGACTGGTGGCCCGCGGGTGTTAAAGGGCAAGAACTGGAGAAAACATTCCTAACTAGCCGGGGTAGACCTGGGTAAAACTAGGTTAGCATGGAAGCAGGACAATAAAAGCAAAAAATGCACGGAATAAGTTCGAGATAGCTATGGCAAAACGGGAGCAAATGAATCTCAAATAGTGCTATCAAAAGGAGCTTTGGGATAATTGCATATAAAAAATAACACCAGACGATTTTCAAGTTTGTGTCAGCCCAATGAGGTCAGCGTTTGTCGATTTACTGTCCAATTGACAGAAATATTTATAACGGTGTAAAGATTCTCAGGTTTACCTGAAAACACCCCTGGAAGGATACCCAAGGCGTGCAATATTAATTCGCTTTGCATCAGAGCGTGATCCAGAGATGGAAGGTAAATAAAGCCCCCCATCAAGGTCATAAGTGGCTTCCTTGTTGTAAAACTCAGTGGTAACATCTCTGTTTAGGCACGTTAAAGATGCTTACCGATGACCCATCAATTAGTTGTAGGTCAATGGTAATTGTTCACGCACCGGCAAAATCTTTGAAACTTGCTAGGTTTATACTGTGTACGTTAAGCTTATTTCGTTGCAAAGTAAGTTAATGAGAAAAGTGCGCAATGAATGGAAAAAGGTCCAAGTCAACAGGGAAATAAAAAGGATGAACAAAGTAGCCATAAATGACGACAAGGAAGGTCCGATTCGTAGGTGGATCCGTAGGCGAAAGCCCATATTGCGCAATTTCTTTAAAATGGTGCTGTGTTGTGTAATAATTTGCTTGACTACGAAAACCGCCAGAATACGGAGTGGAATCATGTGGGTAGACGCGGCTAGCATCGAATTAGACCATGGGGTATAAATGATGCAAAAAGCCGGATTGCTTGAAACGCAAAAATAGTAGCTGAGTGTACTTGACATCAGTGTCCACAATAATGAGCATCGTCCGCGGTAAGGCTAGAGAATCTGCATACGTCGTTCGAGTGGAAACAGTAACCCTGAGTTTCGTGGCCATTCGCATAATCTGTTTATTTCCTGACCTTTTGGAAGAATACTGCTCCGGGCTGGGTGTTTTTCGTTTTTCTCGAGATCTCTTTTGGTGTGCAGTAGGGTGACCTTAAATAGTGAATGCTGATATCCAAGTAGAGCGTGTCAGATCTGGAGGCGCCAACGTGGTGGACGAAGCCAGTAATCGTAAAGAAGACTCACAACACAGCGTTTCAGCCGGATAGCGATGATAGTAATAATAATATGGAAAAGCAGGGGAACCGCAGTGTGACTTAGTTAAAGGCCTGGGTTTAGGGTGAGCAATAAAACAAGAGAAGGAAATGAAAAGAAACAGAATTCTAAATGAGATCGATTGCATAGACAAAATATTATAGGGCCAAGGAGTTCAGTTTTCAGGGGGCCGTGCGTGGAAGAAGCATGGTTGTTATGATCTACCCCGAGAACTAGGGAACGAGGGGGTTTCGTCAAGTAATCCTTACATTTTGTGCTTGAAAATAATTAGCTTTGCATAAGTGGACTGCAACTGTAGACATTTACTGTACTACCGAGCCCTAGCTGTGGGATATTTGATGGTTCCTCAGGAAGAGTTTGCCCACTATGCGCGACTCAAAAATTCCAGCTAGTTGGAGCTTAGCTGTCATGATCAATCAAAACTGAGGCAACGGGAATTATCTGAAGGCACTTTCCAGAGGCATATTTTTAGTTTCCACTTCACTGAAATGGGATGACAGATCTGTCTCCATAAAGAAGGATTGCTAGCCGACACTGAGGTACTGAATTACGTTGCAGGTGCTAGGCTCATCCTTGCAACAAAACGCCAAATGGCTTCATTAAACGTGGTTTTAACCGCTTTGCTTCAGGAAGAACTGCATCAACGTTTACACGGGGAGAAAGTGCACAACGCTACGGAAACAGCAAAGGAGGCACTTGGAAGAAAGGAAGGGTTTCTTGTGCTGAACGTGTAGGAAGACAACGGCAGTTGAACAGCACAGGGATAATGGTTTTCTCTATGCCAGATATAGGTTACTGTTTTTATGTTATGAGCAAATATAAATGATAAGTAGAGCCTTGGATAACAGCGGTTTATCTAACGGGAAAGAGTGATAGCACCTCTGTGTGTGTGAAAAGATGAGAAGTGAAAAACAAGAAAAGCACGGAAAGCCACGACATAACATGTGTGAAAACTGTCAACATACTTGAAACTCTTGCATAAAGAGAATGAGGAAAAGTTAACATGTCAGTGGCATGTTATTACAAACATGTGAGGTCCGTCGCCTAAACATGTCGGACGATGTCCGGGGCCGATTTTAGGCAAGCCTTTCCGCTGATGATGTGTAATTATTCTCTATAAGCTGAACTTATTTTTGATAAACGAAGGTCAAGTTTGTTAGTTAAGAGCAACATTTTTTTTGCAGTTTGATCTTGAAACGTGTTTTTTTATTGAATGATCCTTAACGGTTATTTATCATATAATCCCATTTCAAACGGTAATTGTCATTACCTGCCATATATGGAAAGTGATTTTGTTTGCCATTCACTCTGATTGTGCCTTATTTGTTCAAGAAGTGGTCGTTCAGGTGGTTTATGAATTAGCCACTCTAATATTGGTGAACGGAGCAATAAAATGGACAAAACACCTTCCTGGGATAATGGCATGTAAACCCGTATTTGGGATGTATCACTCTGAAGCAGTTATGCAGGATAGGCTTTAGGCATACACTGGGCAGAGGTATATAGACAGATACTGTGTCAAACTGACAATCTGTCTGTGCTATTACAACTTGAAGTAAGCAGAAATCTATACTCCAAGCAAGCCACGTGAATCTGTCGTTTGATGCGGAATAGTAGGCGCGACGAGGGACCCTTAATCTGTGTAATTATACAAATGAATGTTCGCAACGGTGATATAGCTATCCTTTGACTAAATTCTTCGCACTGAAACTAATGAAGGCTCGTGGAACCGGGAATATGATATCGACTGATAAGCATCTTACGGCATGCTGTCTGAAGGTGGACTTGAACTACCTTCAGTTCAACGAGTATAAAGCTCATTCACTAAACTGAGTTGCATGAAGTGCTGGTTTTGAATTGTTGCTTAGGATTACACAATTCCAGTTTTATTCGGGTTTGATGTGATGCGGGATCCTGTGTTCCGAATTTCTGGAACTGTGATGAATTTGTTGGGTATTGTCAAATCCCTTTAGTTTTTGTGCTTCTGTAAAATGTCGGCCACTGGGTTTGACGGAAGGCAATGGTTATTGTTTCATTTTAGTATCGAGATGATTACAGAAAAACGCAAGATATTTCGTCCGCACTAATGGTAAAACAAAGACAATGGAAAGTTTTTACTATGCAATTCCACAAAGTTGTTTTTGGTTTTAGCAGAAGAATTACGTTTTGGGCGTTTGAATTACTCATCTTCTCTACTGTTAGCGTTCTCCTGAAATGTGGTAATCGATGTTACCAGAAGATTTTTTAACTCGTCATTTACAGAGTACTACGCGGCTGTCAATCATACAATGTCCGAATAGAATGCACCAAATCCCACACTAGATGGGCCAGATTCGAAATGGACTTATAACAGTAACTGTTACTAAAAATGTGAAAGTACTGCTAAGTGGAATTGGAGTGTTGATGAGCGTGCAATCACCGTCTGGTAAACTGTGTTGAAGATATCAAGCAAAGAAGAGGGGCGTATTTGAGCGTTAATGCATTAGCGTTCGTGGACGGAACACCCGCAAAGACCAAGCAACAAATGGCGTAAGGAGTGCATCGAAAAATCGATGCGCCATGTTTTGGTTTTAATTGTGAATGGTATAATGTTAATAATATACCGTTGTTGGTAGATGTAATTTGCCAACGTTTCGATTACCGTGGGTAGTCTTTTTTTAAGGCAAGTTTGTTTCTGCTGTCCGACATGGGGCCGTGTCTATCAGACATTGACTGGTCGCATTGTTCATCCAGCTGACCTTAGTTTGGCTGATTCATGCGTTGTCGCCTGATTAATCCAGCCCGTTAGGTGCTTTCTGCCCATACGACGTGACCTGGCTGTGTTCAGCTGATAACTGTTTCCTTACTGAAATGAGGGCTGTTAGTAACCTGTTGCTTTTGTTCATTTCAGGTCGCTTCTCGTTAGCCCGCTGACTGCTTCAACCACATTCTCCATTGCCCATTTCACATTTACCTTTTATTGTTTGCCAATCTTGGTTTATGAATAACCAGTTCCGATCGACCCAATATTGATCAATAAACGTTCATATCGGCTACTGTTCCACTGTTCCGACCCTAAAATCAACCCAGTACTGCGTATAATTTGATACCGCATAACCCGCATGATTTGCAGATTCTGCAGTTACCATGTTTCCCTTCGAATGGGTCGGGCATCGCTGCCTGAACGAGTTTGACCCAGTAAGTCGGATCGAGCAGTAGGTCAAGCAAAAAATCTACCAACAACGCTGTTATTAACATTATATAATTCACAATAAAAATGTCAACATTCCCCGCACACTACTGGCAAGCAGCAATGACAACGTTATAGAAGTATTACCAATCCAAAGGTGGTTTTTTAAGAAAGTAAAACCCTTTGTATATTACTCATTCATCACTAAGTTTCAATATCGTCTATACCTTCAGACAAAATATTTTTCTGGCGATGGATTCGTAATGCCAAAAATTCTGCAAAGGGAAGAACCAATTGTAGTGTGACCGCATGGATTTAATGGATAGATATTCTTGATGCTGTCTGTTGAACCATTACCTTTAAATATTTAACTAGCTTTTTACATAAAGTACACACAATTACGTTCGTTTTTGGAATTTCGAAAAATACAAGGCTGGCGATGAGTTTGATGGCTTGTTCATAAATTCAGGGAACGGCTGAATACTATATCAGTTATTCGGTAGGATTCATGGGAAGTAGAATCAGAATAAGTTAAACAAGGTGTACAACGGTTTGGAAGTATTTCGGGATCTGCCTTTCCCGGGGTAGCAATTGTAAACAAATAACTATTGCGTCACAGCATCCGGAATGTGTTTCGGCGCTAGTGTTATTTGTCACCAGTTGATCTGCTTATTTCGGCCAGTGTTCATTAAAAGAAATTAGTTATTTAGATGGCCATTAAGAGCTTTTCTGATTAAGTTCACAACTAAGGGTCGCCCTTGATTTTCCGTTCCGTTTCCACTGAAATCACTTAAAAGACTACATTATTACTAGATTTTCAATAGCAATATCAAAAATAGAAGCTTGCGGTTACCAGAAATGACGAACCCTTGCAATTTCCAGTGTCTGTTTCAAAAAGGATGATTTGAGTCTCAGAAGACTCACAACAAAGACGTCCACTGCCTGGGAGCCTCAGGTCCTTTAGTTTTTGAAGGTATTCGGTGCGGAAGTTTGTTGAAAAACTGCGATCTTCCATTCTTACTGTGTAGACGGAAACAAATGGCTAATAATTTCTGTACTTACCCAAGCAAAATGCTTGATCTGCTTACCGAACTGCAAACTACAACTAGATTTCACACTTATCTACTGCACAGTTCGACGCCTGATTTTTTTACTTTATTACACAGACATAATTCTTTGTTCCATCCAGTATCCTCTCATCAGATTCCTTGCATCTTGCCATCTGCTGAGTATCCAGGTTGCCATTATGCACGATACTGACGTCCGTTAAGCCTAGAATCGCTGTCAGTTCCAAGGTCTACCATCTTAAGATTTTTCAGTGGTTTCTTTTTTAGGTGGGGACTTGGGTAAAGTGACTTTTTGGTAAGCGGATACAATTGAAGATAACTGATTTAAAAATGAAATATGAGGCATAAAAAAACAGTGATGTAGTTTATCGAAATCAGTACGGGATTACAAGAATACATCAAACAAGCAGCGTCTTCGGAGAGTTGCACGCGAGTTTTACCCTGTGCTGTCTGGGAACTTAAGATTTAAAGTATGAAATTTTTCAAATGAGATGTAGCGTAAAACCCAGAAACTGAAATAAACATGAAATTATTTAGTATGCTTGTTTACTTATCTCTCTTTAATTGTTCAGAAAAAGAGCAAATGTCCACTTTTGTAACCTGAAAATGGGAAATATCACGGCAAAGTTAGCATGCGCCACTGGACCAGTCAACCCACAGTGTAGGAAAGAGGGAAATTCCACGGGACAGTTACGGTGATAAGTTGATAATAAAATCATGATGATCTTGCTGAAGGACATTTAGAGCAAAGTTACCTAAGTGCTCTAGCGTAGTTCAAACGTGTCAGCAGGACGCAACTCAGGGCTGGCGTCGAATAACGCATCAGCGGGTGGTACGCTACAGTGAGCACATGCTTGTCAGATACCAACGTGAAGGCAAATCTTGTACTGCAAGCATCAAACACGAAGGACGGTTCTAAACAGGTACCAAATGAATGCCATTGATTGGGTCCTCGGACAGGAATGGCGTAAACGTAAATGCATAATTTTCCAGTGAATGAATCACTATTCTACCATTTAAGTAGTTTTCATGGTAGTCTTATTGTGACACAGCGGAGAAAATTTGCCCAGTTAGCAAATCTTTAAAAAATAAGGAGTAGATCCTAATCTGTTTTTCATTAATGATCTTATGAGCCAACCCAACTATTGGGTTGGATCTACAAAACGGGATAGTCAGAGTCTAGTTGGGTTACGTTGCCGAGTTTGGTTGGTCTATGCACACACTGAAGCACAAGAAACAAGTACTCGCGGCGCACGATATCACAGGAGCGAGCACACAGCCTGTAGTCTAGTAGGACACGAACACACACACACACAGAGGTTGGAGATGCAAAAAGTTCGGGCTCAAGACTCAAGGCCCTTAGTTGCACAACGAATTGGACAGATCTGCTGCTCCCTCGAATGAGCAGCCACAAGAAACAATAAGCGGCGCAAAATACGAACAGCTAGCCCAGCCAGCTAGCGGAAGAGAGAAGACGAACACAGCGCACTGCCGCGCGTTTATTGGTGACCCACCAACACAAGTCAGAATTCAAGTGAGCTCCATCGTTTATACAGTTTTGTTGGGTGGCCTTGATCGATGTATGGACTATCTAATCGCAGAACGGGCTTTTATGAATTTTTGCGGACATATAAAGATATTCAACCACGCAATATTTTAACACAACGTAAATTTCGAAATATTGAGAAAAGGACGAATTATTATAGAAAATTAGTAGTAGATATGAAATCTGCGGCTCCAAAACCTTGGAATGGTCATCGACCATAACATGTTGGGAGACACCAGCCACTCCGAAAGAGGTATAATAGTGATCCAAATGAGAAAGAAAAACCCATGGTGGAACTCTCCGACTTGAATATTTTTAGTTTAAAGTCACTTGGAAGTTAACTGATAGCCGTAATCTGCTTGGTTTGTTTGTCCTTTATTCACACGTGATGCTCCAAATGGAATAGCTGTTATGTTCTAAATTGAACATTGACGTACTGAAAAGATGAGCGTCGGAGATGTGAAATCTAGTGACGTTCTTAGAAGAAAACTGCTAATTACTTTTTTCCTTATGTGTAAGTGTTTAGTAACGAAATTTGATCTTGTTCGAAAGTTAATCGGTTTTGATTCTGCCGTTGAGTTTTTCAACATTTTATTACCAATCGATGAAAAACATTTAAAGGCGGTCGCGAAAAAGTAATCACAAGTGTTATGTGCGCAGCGTTATTCGATGGGGCTCACGTGCGACACGATCCTCGATGAACAACACAAGAAGAGATCATCGTGAGCCTAAGCTCAGTTAACGTAGCAGCCAGCATCAACACATATACAACCAAATGCAAAACGATAACTTACGACCTCCCCGTTTCCGGTAAAAGTTTTCCTGTAATATCTTAAAAAAGCGGCATACTGCATGTGAATACATTCGTCCCTGTAGAAGCTACATATAATCACTTGGGAATGACCTCATTTCCATAAGGATTTGTGACAAAGGTAAAACCAACTATCATGGAAAGCAAGTGTCCTATTAGGCTCATACATTATTCAATTATTGAACCTTTCGCATTATAGATTTTTCCGAAAGTCATTCATCTACGTGTGAGCAAAACCAAAACATTTTACCTCTTCTTCAGTTTTGCAAGTGAGTATGGCTATTTAGAACAGTTTTTAAAATATCCAATTCGTTTGCTACTACAGTGAAGCATCACTCGGTGCCTGCTTCCAAATCACCTTTCAGTATCCATTGAGTCACCGCGCATTTTCCCTATCAGTGTAAGAAATCACCATCAGCCCATATCCATCAGACCCAAAACTGAACTACTAGCGGAAACAAGAGATTGCTAATCAGACGTGGTTGGAGCTTTTCAAGCTGACGTACAAACAACTACTGAATTTTAACGCTTTGTGCTACTGCACCCGTTTATCTAGCTCTGACTTTGCACAGCCATCTACTTCACAAGAACAATCATGACTGATGCGAAGGTTAAATATTTAGACAAACAAAAGTAAATCACAAAAACACTGATCAGCAAGAAACCCGTTGACCTTAATGCATATAGTGCCTGATTTAAAGCGATCCGTTTTCATGAGGTTTTGTTCGCTGGGCTTGGTTTTTAGAACCCAAGCACTGTTGTCATCTAGACTCTAAGATCAACAGTCGGAGTGTCGCGAAAACCATAATCCTAAGCTGAAGTCAATAAAAATTTTCGAAATCATTGAAAAAAGCAGCCGTTTCCTCCGTAACACAGACTCATTAATAAACCACTCACGTTTTTACCCTTATATATTTTGGAAAATCCTAAAAAGACATCCATAGGTACTCGATTTGCTGGTGAAAACAGCACTGAGAGTCCAAATGGAATTCCTCATGGATCCCAACTGAGAAGTTTTCATATCTGCTCTAGTGCTTTTGTTCAGCTTTTAACATGTAACTACCTTCTTGGGTTGAACAGAGCAGTATTTCGACAAATCCTGCCCGGCGTGCATATGACCAAATGCAATGTTGACTCCCATTTTCTCATTCCAATATCGCATTATTGTGCCTACTTACCCTGTGCTGACGACTGGCGTTGCGTTGACCTCAGCCGTGTGTTGGATCCTTTATCCAAGAACTGCTTGTCTACCTCATGCTTCATTAAATTTTGGGCACTTTCTAAAGATAAATCTAGAAATTTAAGGCAATGAGTCTTCTTTATCCTATGTGTTAAGACAGAAAGAGGACTTGCCACGAGATGCAGACACTTCGTTTACTCTTTTCGATCAAGCAACTGCAATTTGTGCGTAGCGAATTGTGAATAATACAGTGGATTGAGCCAGATGAGAAGTTAGATATATATGTTTACCGATAAAGTAGACTGACAAGTGGATATAGGTCGTGCGGGTTAATACCAAGGGAGACTACTAATCAGGGTCAAGCGTTTCTGCGCTCAAAACGCTGCCCGATGCATGCTGATAAGCATACCCTTACTGAACGTCAGTAGTTTGGAGTTTGTATTGCACACTGGTACTTTGAAGGTTTGGGTTATGTGAGCTTTGGGACCCGATGTGATCAGGCGCTTTGCAATAGAAAAGGCCGGAGAATTCGCTTGAGTACTTGAGGTCTCAGAGGATTGCGTCATCGATTTTGATAACCATTTCGGTGTATGCTGTGAAACTCGCTGAGTCAAGCAGCGATCCGTTTTGCGAGTGTAGGCGTCACCTTAAGTGTGAGTGAACCCATGGACAGTGTGTGATACATTAGGATCAGCAAGACAGCTCGAGTTGTTCTCGAGGCTTGATCTTATGGTTGTTTGGAGTAGACCCAACTGTAGCACTGGATTACCGATTTAAGGCTTTCTGTCAGTTTGCTTAAACAAGTGGTTTACTCTGAATGACAAAAAATGAAAGCTTACTTCTTTTTTACTGTGATAGGTTTTCTTATGGCTTTGTTTGCCCCCAAGTCTTCTCGATGGAATTTTCCGGAGAGTTATTGGCTAACACCTTCCTTTTATGAATTCTTCTTCTTCTGCTTAATCGTGGGTGTAGATTTTCTGTAATTCGTAGAAAAGTCCGAACTAATCTCCGTTTACATGCCACTGGTGTAAAACTGACGAACTGTTAGTAACGTTCACCCCAAATAGTTTTGCGGTAGAAGCTGCTTTGCAACGTTCCATTGGGAAGTTTGGTTAGCAATATATATATATATATATATATATATATATATATATATATATATAGGTAAACGAT
>LUCM01006470.1:75937-116299 GCA_008360955.1 Fasciolopsis buskii
TCTCTCTCTCTCTCTCTCTCTCTCGGTCAGCCTACCCTTCTGAAACGTCTTTCATCAACTCAGAAACACTTATCAAGGTTTGTTCTGTGAAATACCTAGGGGGTGATTATTGATAAAATTCTGAAGTGGACTACTCACATTTCTACCTGTGTGAAAACTCTCCGAGGGTTGTCAATTCAAATCAGGAAGCTTTGACAGTGCAACGTGAAATAAAGCACCATCTCCTGATTTATGTACTATATGTCTTTCCAGTCATTCTTTGTTGTTCTTTTATTTTTGCAGGCTTCCTTAAAAAAGACTAAAATTGTTTTCCGGGTTCTGTTAATTATTAGCCGTGTAATTCATGCCACTAACTGAGTTGTCCTTCAACCTGCATGATCATCACTTACCAGTATGTGAGAAATTTGCTCACAAAATTCTACCTGATCCCATTCATCCTCTACACAACGATCTTTCAAAGTTTCGCTTTCATACTTCTACACGATTCGCTTTTCGTTCCATACCCTCTGGAATTAATATTCATAGGAGCTCCACTGTCCCATATTTAGCACAAATTCTGACGAACCGTGACCGTGTTTCAGCCGAATTCGTGAGAAACATATCATAATTTTCTTTGATCATTCCTCGATGAGTTTTATTTTTTTTTACAAGGAGATGAGTGTTTTATTTCTTTATTTATTTGTGTATTCCGTAGTTTACCTTTGTCCTCACGTTTTTTGATTGAAATGCGACATTGTTTATGGTACGCAAAAGTCTTTACAGTACAATACATTCTGGAACACCACAAACTAAGATCAGTTTTGTATCCCCTAATGGAAGCAAGAAATCTCGATTTTCTGTCAGCTATTTCCCAACCAGTCGCAGCTGACAGCACCGTTCGGTCAGCTTCGATCCACTCAGAATATAAGGTTATTTGTGTATGCAGTTAATTTTGTCACATTAAGTGTGGTCGATTCATCAGTCGGGCTTCACTTGATCGCCCTGGTCATCTTGCAGTGGCTAGAGTGAATGATTGAGAGTTTATGCAGCTCCTCTGCTGAATCACCGACTAGCAATGTGAATTTGTTCCCATAGTGAATTTTTCTTTCCATAAGAGTGGGGTCGTGGGATGGGAATTTCCTCAGCCAACTGGCATGATTGATTGCCAATTGGACAATAACTTATCCGGTTTTGTAGGTTAACACAGGTGATGATCTCAGTAGAAACGTGAAAAACCAGCTTTCAAATCAGTAACGGTTTCTGGAAAATTACCACAAGACTAACTAAAGTTGAAATAGTACTGTCGAAACAGGTGGTCATTTCAACACAACCGATTGAGTGAGTGTTCAAACAATATGTTTTTCACGTGAGCTCGTCCTTGGTTGATCAGTTGTCTCCTTTTATGTGCCCACTGGACACCGCTAACAGAACCAGAATTGCATTTGATCCAGAAAGTCTTAGCCAGTAATGACTTACGTGACGTCAGTTTCGTGGGACAAGCGCCGCTCTATCAGCTAAATAATGCGGAAAAGGAACGTGGCATCCTATTTGCGGCAGATGAGGAAAATGGTAGCAACATTATGACAGCCGATTCCACGAGAAGAACGATGAAAAATTAGCTTATCAAGTGTTCAGTCAAGTCGTTCAAGTTTGCCGATCGTCTGTTATCCAAGAAAACTGCAATGGCATGTGTATTTGAGTATTTTGTTAAATAATTGTCGTTTTCTTCTGGAGATATTGTACTTCTGCCGTGTAGGAAGTAAAACAGTGAAGACAATATTAGCATTGCTAATAATTTTATTACTTAGAATTAACTGTCACTAAGTCTTGTGCATCATGTTATACGTGACTAGCTACGTGAATGATACAATGTAAAACGTACAGAAGACGTGCTAAGATGGACTTTACTGGATGATTTTCTCCCGGTTCCCTTACAGTACTTGCGGCCTTGCTTGACTTATTTCGACACGAACCGCAGCGGAAAGAATTTTCAATTCACATGCCCGTTTGGAACTAGACCAGGCTGATTGGCAGGGCAGATGCACCCAGTCAGCAAATGCTTGGGACAGGTTTAATATGTTAGGCCACACGAAAAACGGTCACTAAGAAACGAAAGAAAAAATGAAACATCCGGCTTAGGGGACCTTTTTAGCAATCACGATTAAAACGGTAACCTTGGTTGCACTTCACTGTGATAAAATAAAATGAAAAACAGAGCAGCATTACTGGCGAGGTGGCTGAAAATGTCCTCCGAAGGAAGTGCGTCAATCGGCAGGATAAGGCGAATCTCGCATATCTTAGTATAAATGAATTGGAAAAACAACGTGAAAAAGGTTGGTGGTACCGTCGTAAGAAAAGCGGGATAAAAACAGTAAGTGCCGAGTGCTCCACCGTGTTTATGTTTCTAATGAATGGAGAGCAAACGACGGGTTTTTCATACGCACAGAAAAATCGATATCCTCTGTTATGTGGGGAGTAATTGCCATTATCTACAAAGTATGGAGGATGGAATGTGGGCTAAAAAGTAGACAAGAATGATAGTCTACGTGGATTACTTTTCAAAGGTAAATAATTTCAAAGAACATAACTACATATTATGATAAGTATTAGTAGTAGTAGATTGTTTTTGTAGAATAACTCAGCATGTGATATCCACTTTCAACAACCTAGTAAGAAACCATGGAAGCACCGTACAGCAGTTTCATTTTTACGGATCGTCTACAGTGCATATTGGTATTGGAACCGAGTTCAGCTGGCAATATATCAGGATAACGATGCGCTATGTGAATAGTTTTTATGCGAAATTAGAGCGCGATTCCGGAATAGCCCTTCATGCTTTATCCGAAGGCCACACTATTGACTAAGATAACATCAGATTCCTCAACTTTGGAGCTCGCACGGGCTGATCCCATAGGCGTCGAGGACCTGACAAGTATCGCCCATACTTCATATCTCAAATGGAACGAGGATGCAGTTTTCAGGTCTAAGAACGACACTGAAAACTTCGATGGGTGAACGCCCGAAAGGTCACTCCACCCGCTTGACCTTAAATGACCCCAAGATTACCAACACGGATAGTGGGAACGGCGATCTTACACTCACCCTTACACTTCACAACACCGCATAGAAGTGAAAATACACACACAGGCAAACAAACGAACTCACCTTGTTTAACACCAAACTGATCTAAGCAACCGTTCCAGTTTCATTCGCTTGTAAGCTAGTCTTGAGAAAGGTTATCCGCGATAACCGAAATTTCAACAAGTCGACAAATATTTCGATTACGCTGTTACTGATCAATACAATTTGCGGAGCAGTACATATCTACCACTCTCGAACAGGGACGCGAACCAGGGACGAACGAGTTTAAGTCGAACGTCTTAGACATTACGTTACGGTGCAGGCTCTCAAAGGTTTGTTGAACTCCGTCACACCACGTCATCACACCTCCCCGGTAGCGCGATGGCCTAAGGCGTTCAACCCAATCGTTCGTCGTGGGTTCTCGCCTCAGTTCGGACGTGGAGGGCATCCACTGCTGATGACCCCTAACAAGGATGAAACTGCTGTACGGTGATTCTGTGGTTTCTTAATGGCCAGTTCAGCAGTGATACTACATGAAAAATGATTTCATGAAAATACATATTGTGAAACAAACCACGTAAAGGTGACCCCGCATAATGACCTAACAGATTTTTCATTGAAGTCCAGAGACCAGCTTTGCGACCATTCGATGATAAAAATTTGCTCCAAAAAGGTCAGTGGGCGGAAGAAAATGACGTGGACATTATCTTTCCTGTTAGGAAGATTTTGATTAGTTGAGTCTCAAGAAGCTCCAGACGGTTCTTCAGGAAAACTAAAGAACAAGACGGCAAAAATATAGAGTTATGCTGACTGCAAAAAATCAAACAACAGTGAGTCATATTTTCAACGACAAACGATAACACTGCTACATCGTCTGCGTCAGATTATATCACTATTATGATGGCAACGTAATGTTTGACTCAAAGTTTAAAAGAGACCTCTGGCGGAAATACAAAATCAAATGTTCGTACCTGTGCAATGTGAATTGGATTTTCAAAAGCTTGAAAGTGAAAATCTGGCTGAGAAGAATTGACCAATAGTTCTAAGAAAAATGGATGACTTTTGACAATCGAGCAGGTGAATTGTTACTTTTTATGTTGTACTAGTAGAAAAGAGTAAACAATTTACGGAAAACCTATGAACGATACACTAGTTTCAATAACCTCTGTTTTAGTTCCCAGGAAGTCATATTTTAAATCTTAAAATCTATCCAAACAACCGATCCCGTTATATTTTGGTGCCCATCTTCGAGTCAGCAATCAGAAGAATAAAAGCTGATATAACTCATTTGTGATGGACAGAACTGCAAATAAGGCGCTGGGTGAAGAAATAAAAGAAATAAAATTTCACATTTCATTGGTGATGAGATGACGACTGTCCGTATCAAGGACGTTTGGATGGCAAGATTGCTTGTTTGTACTGGATTGGGGACACATCAAAACACAGATTAGGATATTCAGCCGGAAAATATTGAAACATACTCACTCAATTGCCAGCTGGAAAGAAAGCTCGTCAAATGACCAATATGATTGGTCTGTTAGACTGATGATTAAAACAGTTCGGGCGCGGTGGATATGCATTGCTGATGATTCCTAACAAGGATGAAACAATTGTGCAATGCTTCCATGGTTTCTTTATGGTCAGTTGAGCGATGATATCACATGGTGAATTAATTCATGAAAACATTCAATCTCCTACTACTAAAATGTATCAAGTAATCAAGCTGTGTACGTCATATCCAAAGCCTTCGTCGTACTTAGGCTACATGCAGAGAAGTCATCTATCAGTAGGGGTCGATCGCTGTAAGCTAACGGACAGTAACCGAGCAAATCAGTGACGGATAGGTGCAACATCATGTGGTGAAGTTCAACAAACCGTTCAGAGCCTGCCCGGTAGCGTAATGGCTAAGGCGTTTGACTCAGATTCGTTCGTCCTTGTTCGGGTTCGCGTCCCAGTTCGGGCGCGGTGGATATGCACTGCTGATGATTCCTAACAAGGATGAAACAGCTGTACAGTGCTTCCATGGTTTCTTTATGGTGAGTTGAGCGATGATATCACATGGTGAATTATTTCATGATATATAATTCATGTGTTTGGAGGACATCTGACTAACTATTGACAGTCATCAAGGGGGTTCTGATGTATTTCTTTAGAGGACCTGCAAAATTACTATAAAAAAGAGTCAGGAATGGTAGGAAAACATTGGTAAGCAGTGTTTTACTTCAAAGTTCCGAAGCCCTCTCCTTAGTATGGCAGTCCTCGAAGATTCCCTGTGTAGGAAGAAATGTGGGATGAGAATGTCAGAGTTTTATTATTAATAACAGTTAAATATTTCACACAACGTACCCACTTATGCATCACTGTTGACAAAGATGATTAGGTGGGTATGTAGAAGGTGAACTAGAGGATAGGTAGCCGAAACAACTGAATAAACTGAGAATTGAACCAGCCAGATTAGGTAAATGGTGACTGAAAATAAAATGTTGGTAAACTATGAAAACGTTCATTTCGAGCTTTCATTTCGACACTTCAGGCAGCATACTTAATATACAAAGGGGAAGTAGTCCGCAAGGAGCCGCTAAACGTAAGAAACAAATTCGAGGGAAGAACGTTATTCTTGAGCACTTGATCAGTTAACCAGTGGCTTAGATGTTGTCCTGTGTTCTGCAGGTAAATTATTCAGATAACCAAACCAGCAAAGGCCAAGGACAAACAAACATTTACAGTTCGTGGAGTAGGACTCACCATGGAACGCTATGGAGTTCAGATGAATAAACTTAGATGCAAGAAGTGCAGATTTTTTGAGTGAATCTCAGGACTTAAACATATAATGATCAAAGGAGGGGAAGGCATTCAAAGTGGACTTGTTAAACTTAGGAGCATATTGAAACGGGTCATCGAGAAGATTCAAAAATGAACGTAAAGACATATCAAGCTTTGCCATTTTCTGACCAGAGGCCTTTGAGTCAACGGACGAAAACATTGAGCTTGTAGAAACCTATAATCTAACTGGTTTCACTTTTCTTGAACTTACCTTGTTGCAAGACATCCTCCGTTTGCACGGTCGTTCAAATGTACACAATCACTGTGCGCTTTTGCAACCATACCCAGCACAGCGCAACAAACATTTCTTGTTTAATAATTGGTCTGTTAGCTCTGTCAACTGTTCTTTCCTATGAGGAGCTTTGGCAATATCGTGGGGGTTAAAATTACCTCTGACTGACACTGTTTCAGCGATCATTGTAATGCCTTGAACACAAAATTCCGCACATTAAGTCATCGGGATCAACTACAGCCCAAAATTTTCAGACTGAAAACGCCCAACCGAACAGCTCCATTTCCCAGTTTGGCTATTTGTTTGCCATTCTGCCTCGTTCTTGTGCGCCTTTGGTATTTTATAAAGGTATTGCATCAAAAAGCTGATGAGGCCAATTATTATGAGCAGAATCGAAGCCTTTAATTTTTGCTATTTTCCTAATAGGATTTTCACATTTTGTGTACGTTACACTTACCTGAAAACGGTTGTACGACAGAATTGAAAAAACTTGTGAATGAGAACAATAGTTGCGCATTCCAGAAATCAGAAGTAGATGATAAACCTCAGGGGTCTTTGTCAGAAAATTGAATGTGTTAATCACGAACATAATGCCATTCTCTTCAAATAATTAAGATAGGCTGCCAGGCCTTATTCATGTGGTCACTTCGGTTTGAACCCTCCTTCCCTGTAAAACGGAATATTTAGCACATTGCCTACCGAAAAAAAAACGGAGTGTCTCTAAATTGATGAGTGGAAGTGTGAGTGTTTCTATCGTCGTCTGCAGCACACTTAACAGTCTTTCGTTTTACAAAGACTAGTCGAGCATGTCACAGGGATCCGTTGTTGCCAATCAGGAGTCGGTTGCAAAACGCCGTGTCAAACATTTTTGCTTTCTCCCTCCCTGGGATAAATGTTTCTGACCCCCTAGATTGTTACGGGACTTGCAAAAGTGCTCTTTGTATCTCTTTTCGGATTTTTGTAACTGAAATAGTTGAGGCCACTTCGGAGGAATCGGTTTTCATGAGGACATTATCAAAAATCTCGTTGATTGTTTTTGCAAGGTGTCTGACATTGTCATCTGCCATGAGTTCATAAGAGAAAAATGAAAAACAGTGGAAGACTCACGAAGAAGAATTACACCGTCATGAAGGACAGTAGCCAGGCAAATTTGGATTTGGCTTGTTTTGACTGAACAATTAAAAAGCAGATTGAGAGTAAACCTTAGGTCTGAATAGAACCAGAGTATAATCACTTGTTGAGATGTGTGCAAGCAATTTCTGGGGAAATAATCTAAGTAGACTATCGATAACTCTGTCTAGGACACAGGTTTCGAGGCGAATCCGTACGGTCAAACGTAACCATGCCAGTGAAGCTTTTTAATTCTAACGAGCCGAAAAAGTTTTCGAAGTAAAACAGGCAGAAATGGTGCAAAGGCATAACCCCCCCCCAAACTAGGAAATTTAATTACGATGATCCGAATTAAGTTTCTATTAAAGAGAGCAACTTTATAACCTCTTAGGTTTAAGCAACCGTCGTCAGTAAACAGGATACACTATGTCACCGTCCGATAAGAGGCAAATCACTTGGTTTCTGATAATAGTGATTCGGATTTGTTGCCAGCAGATTGAAGATGAATTCACTGGAATTTTGCGAGTCATTTTAAAAGACAAAGCATTCCAATATTTGGGACCAATCAATACCGGAAATATCAACCAAGACCAGTTTACAATGTTGACCCCTTTGTCGTGAACTCCTAACATCTTGTAAGTGTGGCCGACAGGCAGTCTGAATCTATGCCATCAGTGAATTCCCAATAGGCTATTTGAAACAGAATACTGTCACCTTTTCGAAAAGGTCAAACACGATCTCTTGTGAGGCTGAGGTACTAAGACCAAAGGCGTGTTGTTGTAGAATAATATACAAACATCTAATTCAACAGTAATCAAAAAAACCAATCAGTCCATAATACCGAAAACTTAAGCACACCAAAAGCACCTAGTGACTTTTCTATTTGTCCTGCCTAAAGTTGAAGACAGTAAAGTCAAGTTTGCCATCCGAATAGGAAGAAAGCATCTTGATGTGCACTAATCAGTAGAACCTTTGCTCCTTTGCATAATCGAAGGATAGTTTAATAGTTCAAGCACCGCCAAAGTGTAGGTTAGTTGACCAAATTTATCTTGTATCCTGCATCTACGATATTATATAAACTGTGACATTTTCTCTTGTTCGTGTAAAACAGAGCTAATGCTTACTATCGGTCCGGATTATTTAGAGAAATCGGAATATCGATTAATTTTCGACTAGTTTATTCACACTGTATAAGAGGACAGCAAAAATCTCGAAATGAATTACACATCACATCGATTTGTTGGTATTTTTCAAACAGAAATCTGTTCGCATAAAAACGTCAATCAACCAATTGTGTTCAACATTAAAATGCGGAAAATTTCACAAGATCATCATTATTGAAGCAAACATTCCGACTATGCCTGTAATTTCATCTCTAACCTCTCTCGCCTAATTTAATGGAAGAAAATTCCAATTACAGTCACATATTTCACACGTGCACCAACCATTTCCCAACTTTACAGCCCAATATGAGTGGAAGCGTTAAGTCTTGATCCACACAAATTGAAGGCTTGGGATCATTTTATGCCCGCTTAATTTGCGTGGTGAATCAGCACCAATGTGTTTGCCTAAGAAATGCATTTTCCAATGAAATAGTCTAGCTTGCGGGTTATCTTGCAGGATCCCCGACATTTGGTTTAACCTCAGTGTGCCGTTCTCTTATCAATCAAATTTATCTAGACACCAATTTTCCCTAAGCAGCGATCCTCCTCTTAAATAAATGTTTTTCGTTTTATGTCTGAATCGGATAAAGGCTCATTAGGTTATAGATGAGATAAAATTCTTTGCCATTCAATTTATTTTAGTAATACAATTTAACTCATTCATGAAGTAACAAAAAAAAGACAATGATAATCTTCCAGAGTATAGGTGACTGAGGTTTATTCCTCAATTAGGGGGACAACTGAAAACGCATCAGTAAAGAACTCCCCCAAAAACACGGTTTTTATCCAGGTCGGTTGATAAAAACAAAGAAAAACCAGGTAGCGAAATTCTTCACATCGGAACACAGAGTTAGCCCTATGATGGTTTGCATGTGACATCTAGGATTGAATCGACCTAGACTCGTTTCAGAAACCGAAGTAGTATGAGACTTCCATTTATTTAATCCCTACTCTTTCCTATCGTCAAAATTGGAAGCTATCCGAAATGTTCAATGAATCACTTACGCGTGAATTTTGCCGCAAACCGTGAATTAAATTTCGTAATCACATGTGACTCTAAAACAACACATTCTTGATGTTGTCATTCAGTCAGACTGCATATTTTTGTCATCCTAGTTTAACCAACAGGAGGACAAGAATAATTTTGAAGCCGACAGCTATTCATTCCATCGAAGGTTTCACTTGTTTTCACGTACAACTGTATTTTATATATGCAAATGTGAATTTCGGCGATATTTGTATGCATGAGAATGAGCACTGGGAAATGCGGAACAGTCTCGGTCTAGTGCTGAATTCAGGTCCATATTGAATACATGTGAAATGGTTAGGTTAAATGTCTAACCAAATTAGTCGGTTTAATGTTCAACAGGCTGTGACTTTCTCTTTCGATCATCTGTCAAATCATGGGTAAAATGTATCGGTTGCTTTCAGTTTCGTTTAGTTTTTCGTGATCAGTGATGTATATTACAGAGTGTATGAACCAATTTCTACTAGCATAGAGCCCACGCAATTCCTTAATTCACGTAGGGAATAAATAAACCATAAAGAATTTCTGAGATTATTTTATTTTGGTCACTGTTATTTTACTGTTACAGAGAAATGTAAAAATGCGATTTATTAACAATCTGAAAACCAGTAAAACCGACAACTTTCAATTCACCGCAAAGAGGCATCTGGGAAAATGCAAGACGTAATTCCCCTATGCGCTCATAAGTGTACCGGTGTCTATAGCTAATCACAATCACAGTAGGTCTTCAACTTTGGCCCTAATTTAATCACATAAGTCATTTCAGGTGGCTCAGAGCTTTCTTTTCCGAATTGTAAGATACGATGGGCAGTATGCAGAACAGGCATTTGATAAAGAGACCAATAACAATTAATCGTTCGTAAAAAGGTTCAAAAAACTGAGATAAAATTTATATACATTATTTTTTTAGTTAACTTTAATCTAGAGGTTGGAACTTTTTGAGCTTTTTTCCCGATAGTTACAAATTGATAAAGGTCGGTGAAAGGTAGTCTAATTGATTCTCTTTCCCACCTAATCACTTTATCCTTACACGGATTGCTAGTTGGTGTTCAGAACCCCTACTGAAGAGAATAGGATTACATTCGGATCGGTGTGACAGGTTAATCTGCCCATTTTCCAGTTATACAGATCTATCTCTGATAAAGTTCATCATATTTGTCCGCGGTTGTTTCATTTTGCTTGTGCGCTATTCGTGTAGTTTTAATACTCATTGATATTGCACATGGAAAATAACTAGCAGTAGCGATGCATTATGATTCCAGTCGACGAAGTTCTGTTTGATCTCAAATTCTCCTTTGGCTAAGTCCACGGGCGAAAGTACCTAGCACTTCAGTTGAGGTTCGGATACTATAATCTGTCATCAAGTCCAATATATTATAATATAAAAGGACCCTGTTTGCTGCGCCAAGCAAAACAATTCTTTAGATAATTTACTGAATGAATCTCATCGTGTTCGTCAGAAGATTGCAAAGTAACAAATTTCTGTTGTCATCACAGACGTAGGATATTTTTTCCTGCCCCGCTGTTCTCCTTTGGGGTTGGTAATAGTTGTCAAACAAAGCAAAAGTTGGTGTCATGTCTTAAAAACACTTTCGACTTACCCTTTTGTTGACGTTTTTCTTAATTGGACGATTTTTCTACATTTCAGCCATTTTCGCCTAGAACACTAGTGGTGGGTTTTTCATTCCACCAGGTCTACTCTCAAAAATGAACGAAAAAATAGGAATGCGAATATTTTTCCACGGCTCATATGTTTAAATGGATAAAGAGGTAAAACGTCAAACTATGTGAGGTAATGCTGAAACAGATTGTTCTCCTTTTTATAAACTTAAATCATTTGCGTTGCGTCAACCGGAGCTATTTTGGTTAGATCTTGCTCATCGGATTTTCTCGGCTATACCCGTGGCGGCGAATTGAAACTTACTATCAAGTTCCACCAAGTTAAAACGGAACCAGGAGACGTGATGAAGGCGATCTTTGTGATACTTCTCAATTGTGGATGTCCGTACAGAAATTTGCTTAGACTGATAGTGCTTAGCCAAAGTACATTCCTTTTTTGTTGACCTAGACTGAATCGAATCGAAATCAACTGAAATCCGGTATGATAATTTGCTCGCAAAGTTTGAAGAGTGCACTTAGCAGACGGTAAGGGTTCTGTTATCAATACCAATAGCAAAATGCAACCGAGAATAACGCCCGGTAAAAGAAACAAAATGACAATGCATTCCGTCGACAGACTGGTTTGTTTCTGACATCCAACAAACAAACTTATCGAATTCGGCCTTGTTCGCCTTTCACAGGTCAATAAAACCAACGCTGGAAAGGCATCCAAATACGATTGCGGAATGTGTCTTACGGGTGGAGGTCAAATGAACTGACTTATCTAGAGTGAATTCTGAATCCCGCTTAGGCATTCTTTGTCTACTTCCATGTCACAAATGTAACCTGGAAGACAGAAAGAAAGGTCAGCACATGGGTTGACGGTTCCATAAGGCTAGACAGTTCGTACCATAACCAGTCACTTCTATTAAGTATCTGAGTGAAAATAGTGTGCAGTTTCATGATCCCCTCCCTTAGGCTGGTCAGCGCCTCAAATTTGGTTAACGCTCATTCTTCACCATTGGTATTACCTCCTTCTGTGTTAGTGGCCTTTGACTTAATTGAAAAGTGAATGTGACAGTTATTGAGAAATTTGAACCACGAATAAAAGAACACGCAAAATGAAGATTCCAATTAAACGCAAAGGCAAATGAATCTTCATTTAATTTAGAATATATAAGCTCAACATGAGCCCACAGTACAATTTAAGAAAGTATGAGTAAAAAATCAGATATCACTTTAATTCTATAGTGAAACAGTTACAATTTCATATTCAGAGAATAAAACGCGCGTCCAATAAGTTTAAAGTTCTCGGGCGTTGAAAATAAAATCATGGTGGATTGCAATTCGTGGTTTTCGATTTACTTACTGGATGTCGGATGCACAGGAAAAAGGGCGTACTTAACCAGATCCAAATTTAGCTAGCGGAAGTGGAAAACGTGAAATATGAACCACAAAAGTGCTTATCCCGGACAATGTGAACTTTGAGAGACTTACTCACTAGGGTTAAATTCCACAATTTATATCATACGTATGCCAACACAGGAACCGCTACCCGCACGAATTTACTAACACATATGGCTTGATGCCACAGATCAGAGTCGAGAAAGATGTTCACAAGAAAGAAATCGACTTACCCTTGAGATCAGCGCATGAGAAGAAATTTACTACCTAAACGTCACCTTAGGAGCTTAGATACATTTTTGGCTAGCACAGACTACATGTGCAGATTTAGTTACCTGAACCTGTAACATTGTCAGGTGATTCATGCGATATCCCTAAAATCACTACTTGTCTTTTAGGACCAAAACTATCATGTAACTGAATCGCCATTAAATAGAATGCTGACTAAACGACAACGTGACACAATCAGGGGACTAACGAACAGTCACATTCAATGGCAGCACGAACACAAAAAGAAAAGAATGAGTCCCACTCAATCAATATCATTATGAAAGCAGTGATGGCCATTTTAGCCGATGATAGTTGGTTCACTTGGAAAGCAGACAGAAAAGGATAATATTTAGTAATTGGGAACTTTGTCCATGAGAGATCTGGACGAAGTTAATTTAGAATTAATTTTCAAGTTGCTCTTGATGGGCCTTTAATTTACAAAGCTCAGCCACCGAGACTCTGCGATTTTCCGAAGACATAAATCAACTGCACCGCGAAGTTCAGTGTATGAAATGTGGTTAGCCAACCACATGAAACTTCAGTGATTTACGAAAATTCCTGAGACAGAAGGAGTGGAGTGTAACGTGAAATATAAGTTCACCTCCATGTAGATGTACACGAGACAAGACCTCTGCTGCGATAAAATTCTTCGTCTGGGTATAAAATCCTCACTCGCAAGACTTCCGCTGACAGCTTGAAAAATCGATTCTTACTGGTACAGTGGATATACGATATATCTACTGCGTGAAATATTACAAACAGAAAACCGGTGTCATTGGGATTAACACTTTACAGCTTTCATGGAGGACCTTAGCAAATTCAGGGACACCTGCACCACACCTAATGATGGCACGTTCATAATTTGCTTTACCAATGGATGTTTGTCAATTTGTTATGCATTCAGTTGTGTGAATCTAATGTTGATATTTACTGTGAGTAATTTCCCTGCCTTTCTACCTGTGAAACAAGATTGACCGTTTCAAAGAAACCAGAAACAGCGGAAAATTTCTCATTCTCTGTTACTGAAAGTTAAACATGTAAAAGTCTGACACAGCGTTCCATAAACCTGGCGGATAATTATTAAGTTTCATTCGGGCAAGTCAATCTTTCGAGGCACCCCCTCTTGCAATCGTCCTTTATAGATGAACTGACAAGTTACCTTATTTGTAAGACTGACACGCCATTTCTGATTGTGGTCCCAGATTGTGGTTCCAGAACGCATAATGAGAAATGGCTCAAACATTCTCCTTCGGTAAATAAACTGCAGAAATTTTGTCAATTTAAACAGGCCTTTGTTATAATAAATCAGCACATTTTCTGAAGCTGTGTGCACTTTACATCGCCTATCTTGCTCAGGCTGTTTTACAAAAAACACTCAGATTTGTTGGCTGTAGCATCCCTTTCATTACTGCTTCGCTTAACATTTTCGTCTATCACTCTCGAAATAATGCCTATCCTGTGATTTATCGGTTACCTTTTACTGGGCTAAATTCTATTTTAGCCAAAATAGTCTAATTATCCTAGATACCGACTGTCAAGTACACTTGCCCGACAGATTGCTGAATGCCTTCTCAGTGGTCATATTTCACGAATTAGGTTTTTTGGAAGGCTTTGTCGTCAATAGAGTCTACCACATTCAGTCTGCCCTTATCGACGTCGTATATAAGGGTAGTTAACAGTCATGAAAACTGCTTCAATGATTTCGGTCAATGTTGCAGACCAGACATGAACTGGTTTAGTTAACCAGCAAAACCGGAGTAATTTTGAAGTACTTCAAATAAAACCGACACAGAATGTCTGGAAAAGGTGATACAATATGTGCAGCATTGTATAGGATTGTATCCATATCCCCTCAAAGAAGAACTGCGTTCTGAGAGAAAGTAGCAATAAGGTGAAGCTTCGGTCATTACTAGGAGCTTTTTTCAAGGCCGTCTAAAACCGAATGGTTTGCAGAAAGCATTACATTTAAAATGACTTAAATAATCCTGTCATTAAAAATTACTACTCGTGTTTGTGGAAAACGATGAATTTATCATAGACATTCGTTAATGTAAGCAACAGGCTGTGAGTCGCTTGTATAACTGGGTTAAACGCATTGAAAGCACCATCAACAATGATATATATATGTAATACGAGGAAATTTCACCTAATCAAGTCACGTTAGATCACCCAATGCTGCAAACTATTAAGCAACAAGGCCGTATATGATTTTTAATGTCCACTTGCTACAAAGAATTTTGTTCTTAACTGGGAGCCGACCCGCTGGTGCGTAACGTTTTGTGGCCCGAAAAATCCAGCGAAGGATATCGACCCTGCGTTCCATAACGTTGATGGCCGACAAACCATTTAGAACCAACCCCGATTACATAGTCCCTAAGACGTTCGACCCTTATCTGTTCGTCCCAGGTGCGCATCCCACTTTCCATGCGACGAAAACGTACTGTCAATGATTTCTCACGGGGGAAGAATAAGCTACCCTATGTTTCTGCTACTTTCAATGGTAAGTTGGAAGCTGACACTGAATAATTAGTTCGCTGAAAAATAACATTAAATTTGCTAGTGCCGCATATATTAGTTGAATGAATTAAAGTTTAGAATACTTTTATGGTAAGCAACAGCAAATCGCTCGGGCAATGTTTGGGAGAAGTAAAAATTGAAGTATCTAAAGATTCCCTGTTACCATAAGTTGCTATTTCTCAAAATCTGACTTTAGAGTTTCCTTGAGCTTAGTGAATCGCATCGGTAATGTAATGAAATGTGTAAATCTGTTGTCAGAAGTAAAAGTAAAACCTTCTTGGGAGAAGTCCTGATTAACCACACGCAACGGCGTTTCCGTAGATCGTTTATGTGAAATAACAAAAAAATGCTATAGATGTGGGTGGCGTATGGAAACTGAAGGCAAGCCTAAAAGCCAACAGAAAAACTCCCAGGTTGAAACAATCCCAAGGATGTGAAGAGCAGGCAAACCTTGCAACCTAGGCACCGAAGGCGTATATCTATTTCACTCTTGAACATGTCGATGCATTCGGTGTTATAGGAAAATAAATGGCCATATGAGACACTTCACCGTCAGAGGAGAATGACTATTTGAACTAAAAACAGGCGACACAGCACACCCTATAACTTAGGACAGATCAATCCTAGCCACAATCCCAAGCTTCAAGAGATGCTGTACTAGATCATGAACGAAATTGACTGACACGGTTAGAGTCACTATACCTGTACTTTGTAACCTGAGATGCCCACATCCGAACGGTCTCTTTGCAGATGAATCACAGTAGAAAGCAAGCTGACTAATTATCATAAAGCAAACATGGCTTGCTAGGGTAATTCTGCATCTGCTTAAAAGCTATTAAAGGTAACGTGATCGCAATTTTCTTGCTTTTCAGCTTCGTCTTTGACAGTCAGGTCGTCTTGGATCAAAACCGTTTTCGCAAAAGCAATCTAATCAAAATCTGGCCAGCTTACTCCACTTTGTGAGAAGTTGGTTGGTTATACAGAGCGCTTTGGGTTAGTGTCTTATGCTGTTACCATTGTGAGCCAATAGTTAACCGCTTGTGAATATATTTAACCCGAACGTTGTAGATAATTTTTATGAAACGGTTGCTGCAAAATTAATTTGCATACAGGTAACGATCGATTCAGTCAACGTAACTTGGTCGTAAGTTTCGCCCTGTATTTTTTCAGGCGGCCAAATACATTAGGTGCAGACAAAATCGATTCCGCTGATTTTCTAAGCGGATTAAATGAACCACATGGTATGCTGCGGCAATCAAAACTGCCTGTTACAATACTCCTATCAAAAGGAATGCGTAACGGACTAATGTGCTTGAACTGAACATCCCTCGAACCAGCTATGCAAGTTCATTTATAGGCATTCATCTTGGTACACACGACAGCCGCAATAAAAGCAACATATCTAGGTTTTAGCCATGGTGCACTTAATGCTTCAAAAGATCCATGTTGTTGTAAATATGAGTTTGGAAAACTGGTAAAATACCTCCTCAGCGCTAACAGCCTACCAATATTAAGCAGAACAGGACTAGTTGTAAACTCTTCTTTGAAATGTGCCAACAAACGATAACGGTCCCCTAAATACCCGACGGTATGAATGTCAACAGTGCACGTTAGTCGGTGCTTGCAAGTTTGACCAGTTCAAAAGTCCGAGAATTCAAAGGAATATGATTAACTGGATTTTGTCTAGGTTGCGTTGTTGGATAGATAACGAATTATGATAGCTGGTGTTAAGATAGTGCCATATTATGGTTAGAATCCACTAACTTACTGGCATTCAACATAAATATATGAAGAATGAGGGCATGGCTTTCACGACTGTTCAGATTTGGTTCGAGTACTAATGAAGCCTGTACACTCCTGATAAGTTGCCAGTTGCTACTGAGTGAGCAAAGTTCTGTAATATTATCCAAAAAAGTCGGATTAGGCTGATTTATGCTAACGCATACTGCAGACTAAGAAAGATGTAATACTATGACAGTTTTCACCAGGCCTGTGGATATTAATTCGTCTTCTGACGCGCAGTTTCCTGGAGCTTAAACTTTCTAGAACAGTTGTTCTAATTTGAAAGGATAGTAACACTGTCAATTCTACCATAAATAAATTACTCCATGAATCCTAGCCCAGAAAATTTACTGTGACTTTATTTGAATCTTGATGCACATTAGACAGCCTACTGTTCATTTTATTAATGCCTGAACTCAAGACTGTTCACAGATGGTGGAATAAGAAAACAATGAGAATATAGCAGGAGAAAAACAGACCTTTTCGCATGAATTCCCTTACTTTCCGGAATCCTTGTCCACATTTTCGCGTTCGCCTTAAACATTGAATACTTCATTCACGGTTCAAGGTTCTTCATTGACTAAAGTACTTCTGTTCAGTCGCATTTCCCCTACCCATTTTTTGGGATTGAGCCCGAAAGTGCATAAAATTTACTCCCCGGATTACCTGACCAATTACCTCTTCGCAATACAGGTATATACAACAACATAACTAAATTGGTAGAAGAATCTCTGGAGTATCCTAAGGTTGCCTTGCGGTGCAGGATCTCGAAATTAGCGACCGACAACAACAAATTTCCTCTGAAAAGTGCCACAAAAGTGCAATTGCCAGTGACATAGCAGGTTTAGCTCACCAAAACAGGAAACAAATTCCCTCGCATTACACTGACCCCATGGACTTCATCAGAGGAGACGACAAAATTAAACAACTTGACACCCGTTCCTCCGAAAAAAGACCACAGCATTTCAGATCTTGCTTGGCTGCGTAGAATCTAGAGGTACATTCACCAATAAATCCTAGTCTGATATACTATAAATCGCACACCTAAGAATGCATTTAAATATACACCGACTACACTTTTTCTCACATACACGATGTTATCACTAACTGTAAATAACTTTTTCACTCCCGTCAAAATTCGCTCTGCTTCAAACCCACTCCATATTTTTATATGGAACCACAGTCCATTTAACCAGGATAGATTTTCTGACGGAAAAACTGTAAAGTCTCTCATTCTTGTCCACTTTGCTGGTAATTCTAAGCGCATCCGGCAACGCCAACTGATGCTCTTCGTTGCTCCTAATCACTATGACACTAGCCACACTTAGAATACTAGCTGTGACGTACAGATAGAAACATTAATCTTCAGCTTTGCTATTTGGTGCTCTTCCCACCGATGCGCGCTGCATCCAAAAGACCTTCAATCAAGTCTTTAGCTCTGTCACTAGATGTCCACCCTAACTGAACCCTTCCATTGGAGCCTTATCTATGAATCTGCAGCTGAGGATTCCCGCCTTGAGGGCCCCGATGCGGTGCGATGAATCTTTCCGTCAGTTTTATGTGTTATTTTGCATTAATTTACTTATTTCCGAATGCGCAAGATTTTCACTTTTGTCAATGCGAACAATTTCACCCCAATGCGGTTAGACAAATGTTGATCGTGCACCCGCTGTGGAGCGCTCTTAATTAAAGAACTGGTTAGTTGCCAGTTTTTCTGCGGAAACCTGACGAATGATGATCACAAGTCGTCCTAATCTTCGAGCACTTGGAGATTGAATTTTAAGCAAATTACTGACATATTTTGTAAATTTGCCCTAAGGATGGGGGAATCCCCATTTGAGTTAGGCATGCATTAATCCTAACCTCATCAACCATTTCCCCTCAAGCTGTGCCATTTGAATGTAGATGCACGAAGCTAGTCTTCTTCTGAAGGAGTTGCAAGCCTCCTGACTTGTAACGCATAAATTCGCAAACAAAACTCATTACACAAACCGATTTATACACTCAGAATCAAGACAGCGGAATACAGCCAGCTCGGCACCTGTGCACAGTTAAAAAAATTAGCCACTCCCGACTCCTGATGGTAGGATCCTGACAGTGCAGATTCGAGTTCTCATTTCTCTTGCAACTGAGACTACGAGTGCAGGCTGCCCGTATTTGGTTTCCGACGAAAGGATTATCACAGAACCACATTCCAGTTCTGACAACATGACAAACGGCCTTCAGTGAGTCGCCTGAGTCCCCACTACTCGGCTGGAACCCGGTCGACTGTCAGTTTCACACAACGAGACTTCAAGGTCCTAACAAAGTAGACAGCATCCGTTCCGAAAAGAACAAGTTTTTGGCCATTTTGATGTTCACCTCTGCAGACAAAACTCCAGATTCAATCACAAATATATACAACCATGAACTCAACGAACATACACATGAAGCAATCGCGACAGTACCGTGATTCCACCAGGTTGTTTGAGTGCTAGGTTAGGATAGCTTTATGCCAGTGACAACCAGTTAGGGGGACATTTTGATTTCGACTGTTGCCTTTGTGATTTGACCAGGCTGTTAATAGAACTTCCGGCTGTAATGGAGCACTCCTGTTAACTCCTACCACTCATCAGTCTATGCTAAAGTGTCCATGTGCGTGTCTGCGCCGCAAGACACATCAACAATGAGACTTCTATAAGCTGTTTGATCCAAGTCGAATGTTAATATTCCGAAAAGCTCCAGTTGCACGGCTTTATTAACTAAATCTCTCTTGATAACGTCAACCTGCAATATCCCATTGAGAAGGGTTCCCTGAAATCTGCACATTCAGTCAGCTGTGGTCTAACCAGTCCAGTTGTAACACCCTGGATTTTTGCTCTCTCTGCTCCTATTTAGCGCCCTCTAGATCATCCTGGCTGGTAGTGAACACAATGAAGCATGGCTTTCAACGAGAAGTGAGCCGGGTGTGCCAGAGCACAAGTTGCGAATCCCGCTGGCTTCAACAGTCATCAGAATTTGGACGAGCCGTTGCCATAGGATATCTCCGCAGGCAGTTTTGTCTCATCCACAGCATTGGCCGTAAAGACCCCTAAAACCTATTCATTTCGGAAAGTAGCTACCCCGAACCTGGGTGGGTCACATTGTAATATAGCTTCACTGACCTCCAGGGACAATCTGTCTTAGGGCTGGGGAGCAGACATTTCGTGGCAATCATCCGCAAAAAATCCAAGAAATAGGCCATCATAAAATACACATCTCTGGTGTCCTTCCGCAAATTTGTTTAAGACGAGGACTTCATATCCTGCTTTTCAGTGTTTGTACACAGGAAGGTTTCCTTTCTCTTGCCATCAAAATGAGAATTCATCTTGAGGCGGAATGACGGCTTGAGTGCCTCTATGAACCAATGAGCTACACAGGATGACTTATCTCAAACTGAATATCCAATCACGCCTGAAATATCAGTGGGTGAAGGCCTGGAGAAGTAGTCTACTGGTCCTCCAGGTTGGGGTTGATTTGAGTTGGCAACTTAATCGGAAAGCTGATCGGAAGAATAGTTGACATAAATTGCTTGACCTACACTCAATCATCCAAAGATGCCTTGTAGACAGGTTCCTTTTAGAATATAAGGATTTATTTGGGGATCGTAATCGTTCTGCTTAGCGACTGGACCCCTTAGCAGTGCTTTTCCAAACACCTCCAACAGTATAAATCTCTTACTGAATCGGTCGTCCGAAGGACAGTCAGAACCGCCCTACCCATCGCTTCGAACAGAGATAATAATGATAAACAGTTCCCAAGCTGGCCTAACGCCTCACTTAGTTGTGGGCAAGATTTCTGGTTCAAAGTTTTCTGTTAAGCTTCCCGAATAAAAATCTCTTCTGAGGTGTGGGCAGTCGCGAAGTATCAATCATCTGAATATCACCAGCATCCTTCATTTCGTTCTTTCTAAATAGGGACCACAAAAGAAACCACGAAGAAGTGCAGCCCAGTGGATTTATCCGGTAACAGCATTAACAAAAAGGGACGCATTACATAAACTTAAGTGTACACTTCATTTGGGTGCCTTCAATATTCGCACGCTCACCCAGAGAGGGCAACAAGCTGTTTGAACTAGTACTCTTGAAACTTTCAAAATAGATTTTGTGGTGTTGCCGAAACTCCCAAAAAAGATTCTACTTCCATGATCACTCTTCGTAGCCCGGATACAACCTCATTCCTTTGCTCCGTTCTTCGCGCGCCCAGTGATGTGGCCCCAGGCGCCTGTGGTCAAGCTGGCCTTGGGATCTCTCTGAAAAGCGAGTCGAGCGTGAGCTGTTAGACTGGATCCCACTTAACAGTCGTTTATGTTGAGCATTTTTGTAAATGTTATTTGTAGTCGTCAGGAGCGTCGGTCCTTGTTCGTTGTATCTATGCACCCGTTCAACGATTGCAGAAATATTGAGACCGATGACGAGTTATACGGCACTTTATCTCGGTTACTTCGAAGTGTGCATTCAGTGGGTGTTGTGGTCATTGTTGATGGTTTCAGCACCCAAGGCTGCTACTTAGCGGAGACGGAAAGCTAACTCGCAGTCCCATTTATTGTTCCAGCTGATCGCATCGGCAACACGGATAGTCGTGCCCAAGTTTGCTCTGACCGTAGACTGTTTCTGGCGAACAAATGTTTTCATGAAAAGCAAAATCAGCCCACTCGGAGCCTTCCGTCACTTCCACAGCGTTAGACTCAGGTTGATCCCATTGTTATCGCTCACCAATGGAGTCGATGAATGAAACACTCATTCTTTCTAGTCCTTATCCGTGGTCTCGGATCATTCCTTAGTGCTTCTTTACGTTTGTGAGTGCCTATCCTGTGGCCACACCAACGAGAACCTTGTGCCCTGCATCAATAATTCTAGACGATAATCGACGACTTCAGCTCCAGTAGAATATTTTAATACCATTATCGTCTCAACAGATGACCAGGATTCGAGCCAACGCTAGCAGTAGGTAGAAAAAGTCCTCACTCAGCGGTGACTGCCACGCAATACCGACAAGTATAGCACGAAATGTTAACATTTTTCACTATTCGTCTTCTTTGTGTTTTGCTGAAGCGGATAATGAGGAAGGAAAAAAACCTCAGGAACATGGATATCCCAAATTCACGCTATATTACTGTATGCTAGTATATCCATCCCCCGGATAGCCACAGATAATTAGACGCGTAAACCCCTAAAGCTCTAAATGATCAAAAGCTCGAGAAGTGCCCCCGACTAACGGCAGATAAGGGAATGTAAGAAAACGGAAAAGGTTGCAGCTATCGAAAATATTTCCAACCTTTAAGGAATGATTAGGAATACTGATACATGGAAGCCGAACGAAAGCAAGGTTATCACAGAATCCGAAGCCACAATGATTAAATCTCAAGACACTCGGCTGGAACGTTGGACAGAATACTCTAGAGAGCAGTTTAACTGGCTGAAAGCAGCAGTGTACGTTTTTACTCGTTCCTGCAAGTGAATCAATGGGGGTGGATACCAGCCCGCCATCTGCAATGAATTCGGTTGACGAAATCTGTTACCTGAGAAGGTAAGAAGCACCTGGATCAGATGCGCTGTCCTTGTCCCTATTCAAAGTTAGTGGTGAAAGTATTAATTCAAGAATTGACCAAAATCCTGCGATGAATCCGGTCAAAATAAGGAAAATCCTAGGGACTTGTATGAATAGGTGATTGCACCGAACTGTAGGAATTTTTACAAGTCCTCATATGAATATCACAGAGTAATTAAGTTGATATGCGCTGGATCCAAGCTGCTTGCCGGGGTTATACACCTTCGATCATCTAGTGCTCAAGAAGGGCGTGTGCATGTGAACCAAGCTTGTTTCCGTCCGGAGCGGGGTTGTGTCGACGAAACTATTACTTTGTGACAGATCTCAGAATTTACTAATCGTGTGATATAAACCATAGAGGTACTATACAGCTATTCCATCCTTGTTAGAAATCATGCGCACTGTATATCTACCGCGCCCCAACTGGGATGCGAACCCATTACGAACTCCTGAGACGAATGCCTTAGCCATTAGGCCGGGATCTCGACGGATTGTTGAACTTAATCATATGATGGAGTTGCACTTATCCGTCGTTGATTTTCACGGCTACGGACCGCTGGCACATAGCAAGTGACTCATACTGATAGATGATTTCTCGGCCAGTAGCGTGAGTACGACGAAGGCATTGAACATGACCTATAAGGAATGGCAAATTCCCACGTGTTAGTTGTGAGAGATTCCGTTTTCACGAAATTATTCATCAAATGCTATCACATGATCTGAAAACGGCATTCGGTTCAGTCGGTGGTGCAGCTTTTGGGCACTGATGGGTGGGAAAAAAATTAATTTCAATCGTCCAGTCTCTGTATTCGAACAACCGAAGCCATGACGTCTCACCCGAGTTGACCACGAGAAGTGGCGCTTTCAGAGTTGTCCCTTTAAACTTGTCACTGAGATGGTTATAGACATAGATCTTTTCTCTTGTGAGGACAGTGGCACTGATATATGTTCAGGCAGGAATCTGTCTGACCCAGAATACTCAGACTACTTTGTAGTACTGAATGAAGATCCAAGTTGGTTGTCAACAATCCTTGATTGTGTAGGTGACAATGTAGATATTTGCCATGCAAAGTGCAAAATTCTCTTTCTGGAGTGGATTGACTCAAAGCCCATCCTTGTTCTTACAGGGGAACAGCTGAGTGAGGTGGATGGATTTAGCCACTTGGATAACTGTATCTCACCTGGCGGTCTCATGTCAGAAGTGTCTTCGCACGCAGAGAAGACCAGACTGCTATTCATTAACTTGAGGCGTTTGTGGCGTTACCGTGACATTCAGATATCCACCAAACATCGAGTATGCGCATCAGCAATGAGACCGATTGGGTTGTACGGTTCCGAAGCATGGGCATTGTGAACAAAAGGTCTATGAAGTCCAATGGTGTTTGAACACGGTTGTCTTTGTAATAATGGTAGAATATTGTGGGAAAAGTTTTAGTTATTCAGAGGTTAGGCACAAGGTAGTGGGTTCTAGGGTTCAGTCATTAGATCAGACAAGGAGTCGGAATAGGTCAAGGTTTTAAGGGCGTTTCGTACATGTTCCCACAAAACTACCATCTCGTTGTACGTTGTTTAGCGAGGCAGGTAATGGGAGATCGTTTGAGGTGGCCAGTTGGTTTTATGGGAAAAACTTTGAAAACGTTTGCCAGTAGACTGGCCCGCAAAGGTGCAGTTGGAAAGCACGAAATCCCCCAAGCGAGGGTTAGAAGCAGTGGGTGCTTTGACTCAATGTCGCAGTCAGTGACGTTCTTGCACCCGAAGCCATTTCTGTCCCGAATACTATTTGTTCAGTCTATTATTTCGGAGCTGATCCTTCAAATTCTCCAATCGCTGTCCTCTGAGTATTTGGTGCTGAGTTAGGAAACAAGGCCAGAGCACTTTAGTGCAAGGCTCACGGTTAGGCAGAGTGAACTGAACTCTTTTCCTGGACAAACGAATTCGCCTTAATTTTTAAAAATTACACGCTGGAAATGCTCCAGCCACCGCAATGTCGGCTTGAACTATTCACTCCGAACAGACAATATGACACGCCTGCTGGGAAGATCACTGAACAGCGTTGCAGTTTTTGTACAACCCTGAGATGCATCGATGTGCTGTGCGCCCTCGGAAGCTGGTAAAGCATATTTAAATACCCCAAAGAATAACGAACACTCTGATGATCTTCGGTACCAAGGTTGAATTGTAATATTGTGTGCTAAAGACTGCTGCTCCCGGAAAGCAGGCATGTTTCGTTAAAGGGTTTTCATGTCATACGGATCGGTATAGGATTCATGGTCCGTGCACTAATTGCCCACTGTCCTCAGACGAGTAACGCTAAGCTCTTCCATTTCCATATTTTTTTTCAACTGATCATGCAGATTGTTCTTCAGAATGTTTTCTAAGATCTGCCAAAAGTTGGAGTTGATGATCTGAAAACAGATTTTTGCCTAAAGTACACCAAAGACATTGCCTTGTTAAAGTAAAATGAATAGACAATCCAACACGCTTTGGATTGCTCAGAGGTTGTGTCTTGTTACGGTAGGTGCTTTCCACCTTTAAAATGCAGTGTTCTTCTCTAGGACTGACAGCGACATGCGATTGCACAAACCCTTTGTGGTGGTCAGTTAAAAACAAGTGATAGCTTTAATTCGTCCGCTAGCTTGACTACCGCAGAAAAATCATTTCGAAACAAGATCACTCGAAATCTGAGAAAGCCAGAGTAGCTTTTGTGAAACTGTAACATGTGGTGCCCACGCAGCGCTTAGTCCACCATCGAGAGAAGAATAAATATCGCCACCGTTTGCAGTGTCGTGCTATACCGTCGCTACAACAAGCTGTTTCGAGCTGCGGATGCTCAGAAGCTACCTGTTTTCGATCACCGACATTTCAAAAGCATTGCTCAAGTGTGGTGGGAACACCGAGTTGGCAATAATGAGGTGCATTTTCGCGTGTTGGTTTCTGATATCCATCCTTTGAACGAGCTAACAGTTTCACACTACCTTCAGTTAGCTCGGCTTGTTTTGTGCGTTTGTGAGCTCACCACACGTGCTGAACGAGCCTGGAAAAAGGGGTGTCAGCTGAGTTATGGTTTTAGGCAGACGTAGGGTGAAGTGGGTTTCTTATTTGGGTCAAAAGGATGAGGATTGCATTCGGTTGGTTACGCCGAGGTGTACGGCTTTGAGCCAAAACCAATGGCAAGAATGGGGCAATAAAATTTGTGTGTAGTATAAAATAATGCTGAAGTGGTTTTAAAAGTGTGCACTAGTGGAAAAACATTTGTCTTTCTTTCGCTATTTTCTGAAATTCTCCTGGTCTATTACTGTGTGGTTTTACTACCGAATTATTGCTTTAGGATCATGCTCATTTTTATGCAGGTGTGATGTGGATGTCATCAGCGACAGATAATCACCAAGTAAACGTTCTAATCAAACTGATTTAATCGCAAACGTTAGTGCGTGATGAAACGGAGTCAGGGTCTTTGAAATAAGAGGTCTGAAAAAAGGTTTGGAGCTTCTAAGAATGTATTATGTAGCTAGCTCGTAACAACGCCGGATCTACGAAAACGACGGACGGTTCGTCGTCTTCTGCAATTTATAAAGTTCGATGCCTGTTCCTCAAAGAAGTCCGGGAAATTTTTGAGTGCGAAATGTCAAATGGTTCCTACCCATGCCAGGGTGAAATATTGACTACCTTCAACATTCTGCTATTCATCGACAACGGCATAGTCTGCGCACTTGTCCACAGATTTTTGATGCTGATACAAAGCCATAAGTCAGTCAGTGAAAGGGTTTTATTCTTGTAAGTGTCCGGGCCAAACGACGTAGGTAGCCTATCGAAAAACCGATTCACCGTGCGTTGTTTTTTATAGTAAACGGTATACTGCTAATGATAGCATTGTTGATAGATGTTATAATTTGCAAACGCCTCGGCTATCTTCGACAGTCTTTCTCAAAGCAAGAGGAGATTATGAATCAAAGGTCGCCGACCACCTAAGGGATGGACATTATGAAAGAACAGAGGAGAAAAATGGTAATGTACTCCTAAACAGATCAAAGAACCATGCAGACGAGTACCTATCAGGCCTACAAGAAAATTTCTATATTTCTCTTTAACCCCCAACAACGGGCGGATAAGGGCTTACCAAAGATCCACAGCCGTACACAGCATATATTGTGGAAGTTACGAAGTGGCACGATATCTCAGTCGTTCGATAAAACCTTATAAAATGGTAGTGGTAAGCCACATCAATGACGCTTTTGACCTTGCTCACCTTCTGGTAGACTTTGATCTAGAAAGCGATAAATTTGCTATGAATTTTGATGTGGTTTCTCAGTACAGGAGTGCGCCCATCAAAGACAGCCTGGACTATTTACATTTGTGGCTGATATTGGGCAGTTCCTTAGAAAAACAAGTTTCACTAGCTTCATTAGAAATTATCTAACATCAGCATACGTCACATTCAAGCAGATGATGTTGCCATGGGATCTCCCTTATCTGTCGTCGTGGCAAGCATTTTCCGACGTCCTACCGAATCCGAAGCTCTAATGACTTGTATTCAACTCCCATGTCTGTAAGTAAAATATGCTGACGATACTTTTACAGCTATCAAACCACAGCCAAAGGATGGTTTCTATAGTTACCAACAAGCAATATAGCTCTGTTAATTCAACGAAGGAGACAGAAGACTCAGTTCAGACCCTCCATAATTCATGCTACGAACACTTATCTCCTCGCTAGCTAACAGAGTTGAAAGCTGTGCAACGGTGAAACCTATCGAGAAAAAGAACTAAAGCGTATAAACAACCTTTTACAAGACAGCCACTATCCGCCGCGCATCGCAGAAAAAACAAGTGAACGTATGCATACCAGCAACCTAGATGGAGAAATAAAAATAGAAAACAATCTCAGTAGGAATTCTGCATAGATCAGGCAATAAGGAAGAAACAAGAAACGTGCTCGGAGACCTTGATATTCTTCGGGTGGATAATACTCTAAAAAGTCACTTGTTGAAAGCTAAAGAGCAAGTCAGCGCAGCAAACCACAGAAAATGCACCTACAAAATCAGTTCCAAGGAATATCCGAAAGATTATATTGGACAAACCAGTAGACTGATAAAGATACGAATAACAGAACACAAAAGAAACGAAAAGTGCAGAGCCTCGGACGAGGCGGCCTGATCAATAGTTAGGCGAGATTCAGAGATCGCTGTGCAAGTCAGAGCAGAGAAGAGCAATGAAAACAGAATGGAAAATTGTGGGATTAACGAAGAAATTTAACGGAACGGGAGAAGCTGGTAACACTAAATGGTAATATCCTAGCTTGAATAATCCATGCTCACTGGCCAAGTAGTAGAGAGCATAATTAGTAATAAGCTAACTCAACAAATGAATGCCGAATCGATAAAAGCAGGTAAATGTTGAATAAAACTATGCATGTGAACTTCCAGCAATCTCGACAGAAAAAAATCGTCTCGGAGCTATATGTAAACGGAAAATGTGAAAACATTCCGGTCAGGAAAGCTACAAATACAGGTGAGATGTTTAGGTTACGATGCTTTTTATGTTGTATTTTGCCTATCGTAGACCAAATATGGTTATCATTGCAATTACACAGTTTTTCAATAACAAACGAGACTGTAAAAGTAAGCTCCTGACTGTTAATTTTCGCACCAGAAATCAGAAAGACAAAATGCTGTGAAAATTTTACTTAACCGCATTAAAAATTGTTGTCGTAAATCGGATGAAATACATCTGTTCCATATCAATAAACGTCCTCAGTTAAAAACTGACGGAATTATAAATAGTTGAGGCGATGCACCAGATTGTTCGGATTGACTGAGATATGTTTGGTCAAACTGAAAATAAATAACTCGTTCTAGCAATTTGTTAATCATTTTCTCTAATTGATCAACAGTGAATGAGTGCAATTTGGAGATTGGCGGCTGCAGAATTACAGTACGAGTGGGCAAAAGGAAGTGCAAACGAATGATAAAGCCAGAAAAAGGATTAAAATCCAAGCACTTGGCTAAGACGTAAGAAATGATAGTAAGGATCAAGAAGGATATTTTTGTTAGTGTTTGAATAGAAAAACTTGTGCGTCGCAAAGTTAAGTAAAAGCAGTATTGAAGAGGAAATTTACAACCAGACAGTCTGGGTTAGAAACATGAACCAATCCAAACGATGAACAGTTTCAAGGTCCTCGTGTTAGGCTATTTTATGCTCACTTTCTGGATGATGTGTGTATTCGTAATCCAGGTGAACAAATGCACGTTCGACATTCTCCAAACGTTCCAATTTCTTTTGTAAATCTTCCCCAATGTCGTGTGCTTCTTTTAGGCACATACCCATGGGTAAGACAATATCTACCTGAAGGCGCAGATAAACATGTGAAGGTTGGTAAATACTTCACTAGAGTTGAGCAACATTTCAAAAGTGATGCACCATATTTGGCAAATATGGTCAAGCGTATACGGTGAAATCTTACGGTGGACCGTGCGCAACATGTTTTCATTCTTTCATCGGGAAGAAGCAACAACTTGAGTTTTTGTTATAAAGTTTTATGAAGTAGAATTTTTTCACCAAATCGCGAGAACAAGTACGATGTCGGTAAGCAGTTTTTATAGCAAATATATCTACCAGTGTTATCAAACAATCTGCATTACCAGAGCAACAACCGTATGGGTCACTGGTGTTTATTCTATTCCAAATCTTCAGAATAATGATGGCAATCTTTTGTATTTATATGCTGACTTCCGCTATCAAATAAACCTCTACAAATATCAAAAACAATGGAAGACGACGCACTCACAAAATGGAACAGATGAAAAACTTCATGGAAAACTGTTGAAAACCTGTTAATCAAAATGGTTTCCATATTTCTCCTATGTAAGTCGCTACCCGGATGGTGATTCCCGCATGAGAATTCTGGTGCGATCAATTCGACGACTTTAGGTACTGAAAAGTGCATATCTGTGAAATATTTCCCAAATTTATCTTAAAATAACTCCTCTCTTGGATGAAAGTATACATGTAGCGAACGGCCTGCCAACATAGCTTGAAAAGATTCCATTTAAAAAAGCAACTGGCGGTTGCCAAACTCTTTAAATTTCTCCGTGATGATTGGCTAGAAATCACCAGTCCAATTGGGTTATGCGGGCCAGGTAGTGTCTCCTCGAATAACCTTTCATATCGCAACCCTCATGTGCACGTAACGCTTTTACAGTGGGGGCCTTGATGAATCCATCAATCACCCACACGAAGTTAGCCGCATTGTGCTATTGGAGCCATCAGTTCGTTTCATCTCAAATAAACAACAAAGATGCAGTAGTTACAGCAATACCGATCGCTGTCTGGCAATGCAAATGAATAACACTCAAAGCAGTCATGAGTAGAGTATAACGCACCCAAAGAAGCATTTTACAAGGTATTCTCTTCTTTTAACACACCTGTTCGTGCATTGAATAACAAGCACCACGGGGTAACTCTAATCAGTAATGTTTGACTAGGTATGCGAGTAATTTTATCATCTCGTCGAACTGATGTAAGCTGGTCGTAAGTACTGAAGGTTTGCTAAGAAATATAGCGCATGTGCCCAAGAACGGTACGAAAAACAGAAGGACTGGGCAGAGAAGAAATATCCACAAGAATTGTAACAGTTTTACTCTCAAAACCAGGTACTTCTGCCGAGACAGAACTTCTTTATCGCTTCGACGGAAAATCTCGGCGTATTCAGGTTTAACGAGACTGCTCTGCCTTGGGATAGGAAACACTCCAATATCGCCTTACAATGTACTTCATTATATATTCAGCATACTGTGCACTGTAGACATACCCGGTCCAGAAGAATGTACGAAGAAAATTTCCCTGGGTTAGTTCATTAATGCAGGGTTGAAATGCATTTCTATTAACCAAGCGAAAGAATATAACTGATTTTGGATTATCTTGTTTTACTTCCTTCAGAACAGTTAGTATGTGTAGGATGAGAACCTTGTATGAAACTCTTCGGTTCCACTGTATTTCAGGACCATCTCACCTGACTGATCAGCTGTTCGCTCTTATTCTGTTCTCACCGACCAAATCCTTGTTTGGTCAGTTGACTTGGTTTAGATTATGCGCCGCGGGTAGTGGATCAGTTTAATTGGTTAGCCTAAAGCGATTGCTTAACAGGAAACTGACTGAATGTTTAATCTTATCTGCTGCTGCTGAGTGTTCGCTTGATATGTCAGGGCACAGCGGGATGTGGTTTCTCAAAGATTACTATCGTCAAATTTGGTCATTCACAATCTGCGTCGTTTGACTCATGGTTGCATATACGAAACTGATGTGCACTGACCAACTGATGAACACTTTCTCCACAACAGCCAGCCTGGAGTAAAATGAAACTGAAATAGACAGACGGATAAAACCCCGGTAGAACTTTTATCTGGACAGCATGTAAATACCTCCAATAAAGGGATGATCAGGAACAGCTCTCTGGCAGTTAGCGGTCTACTTTGATGCTGTTTTTCTACCAGGGCGAATACATGGTACTAGATAAAAATGCCACTGGAGCACATTCCATGTTTCGCATCCTGATGACATACTTCACACCATCATACACTTGCCATCTTGTACACCAGACAACTGACCGAGGCTGTTTTTGTTACAATAAAGAACTCTGCATTCTTACACATAAGTACGTAAGCAAAAAAGGTATTATGTGTGAACAAAGATCCCCAAAGGAACACTACCGGTTTTACAGTTGTTACCGGTCAACAGTTACGAGTACCAGATAATCTGTTCTCAATTCATCTTTACACCCAAAGACTCCGCATGCAACTTGCCACTCATTTGCATTACAGCAGTAAGAACGAGCCAATTAAACACATCTCGTGAGCGATAATAACTGTAAAAGTGTTCGGGTGCTTCTGGAAATCCTTAAATGTTCAGTGACATGCTATCTGTTAAACACCAATATATATATATACATTTACATTTGGAGGAACCTGCCAACACACAATTGGAACTAATATAAAGTATTCCTATATAAATCCACGTTCAAGAATTTGGTATTTGCGAAAGATAATCCCTAATCATCAGCTGGGACCGCAACGTACTCAAAACAATGAAGCTTTCACTTCACATGAGAGATCTGATGATAGATCTCATGCAAACACAAACAGATCAAACTCAACTTTAAATATTTTCAGTAGTAGGAGGTTGAATGTTTTCATGAAATAATTCACCATGTGATATCATCGCCCAATTCATCATCGCTGTGAGCTAGGGGACAGTAACCGTGCAAATTAGTGACGGATAGGTGCAACATCATGTGGTGAAGTTCAACAAACCATTCAGAGCCTGTCCGGTAGCGTAATGGCTAAGGTGTTCGACTCAGAATCGTTCGTCCCGGGTTCGCGTCCCAGTTCGGGCGCAGTCCATATGCACTGCTCATGATTGCTAACAAGGATGAAACAGCTGTACAGTGCTTCCATGGTTTCGTTATGGTGAACTGAGCGATGATATCACATGGTGAATTATTTCACCTTTAAATACTCAAACGTCACTGTCACCTTAAATTCATCTCACAAATCCACGTCCGTTCGCATTGTACAACCGTAAGGCTTGCATCAATGTCCACTCGCTTTGATTGCGACTAGGACAAATAGTATAAACATCCTAAGGTGACAAGTCACAAGAACTGTCAGAAAACAGAGACATTTCAATTACATGAACGTCACTAACTGCCGAATTTACCCGCATTGCCTTAGGTCTCCAACCGTGGTGTCTGGACACCGCAGGGACCGCAGCCCAATAACCTAAGCCAACCAATCAGGGACAGTGTTTTGGTTACAGTTTCTACACCTTTTGGTGCGTCACGGGCTACTCATCTGGATACATTTTCAAAAAATATCTACCGTGATGAACAGGGGTTACTTAGGAATTCAATCACCCGGTATGCGTTTCACCTCGCAACCACCTCATTCAATTTAAATGTCTGCTTGATCGATTGAGTTCCGTAACTTCATATCCTGCGCCTTATTTCTGAGTTACTAATGCAAATCTCCCGCCATATTGCAGTCCTGTCGGTGATCAAAGGCCAGGAGTATTTAGATATTGCAGAGCACTAGAAAACTTGTATATTACCGTTCATCCACAACACCGGATGAAATTAGCATAATGTGATTCAGTACATTACTGTTTGATATATCAGTTATCTATCCGGAAGCGCTATCATTATCGAATTTTCATTATATGCCCTTCATCCATTTCAAGTCACGTGCTGCTCTGCTTTGCCAAATACAACCAGTCGTCAAGGCCTTCGCACTTTTGCATCAGTACGCGAATAGTTGAAATTCAACAATGCATCTCTGAACGCAAGCATGCTTTCAATCGTATTTAAGAAACAACATGATGATATTAGTAATTGGACATCGGCAGTCTTTGTATATTTTCCGTGCCTGTTTTGGTATTGCCTTCGAGCTACAGGGAGGTGACTATTTTATCGTGGTGGAGTAAACCTAACCTCCAGTTGACAATCGAATACTTTATCAACATTAAAAATATTCCAACATGGTAAAAGTCAAACCGGCCTTCCGTATCAGTTACGATATCCCATCCTGATAGAACATACAACTAATCCGGTAACTTAAATTGTCCAATTCGTCGAAATCTTTTCTTGCTATAACAATGTTCCGCATCAAACCAACCCAGATCTAAAGCAGTATGCTGAACTCCAGAGGCAAAAAACATCTCAAATAATTAGGTTCCGCAGAAAGTTGCTGAGATATGCTTGCAATCTATGTTTATTCAGGAGTGAACACCGTACATGCATTCTTAGTCGTACAGGTTGCTGACAGAGGGTAAAACCGACGCTGTTTTATTGTCATTTTCTTTAAAAATAAAAGAATGTGGCAGCACAACTTTTGACGATTACCATATCTTGTGCTGAAATAGGGTATGTTAGTAGCACAAACACGAACTTATTTTGGCATTTCGCGTCGGCAACTTAGACCGGCGCGATACTATTTTGACGCCTCACGGTGAGAGACAAGACCACAGAACTCCACGATCAAAATGAGTCAAACACCGCTTTTATACTAAGCGAGACAGGGAAAGCGTGTCTATCGCAGTGTAGAAATGGGTCGGAGAATGGCTTGATTCTCACGTGGACTAGGTAAACCGTCAGTAGTTTGTATGCTATACTTATCAAAATAAGGCCTGTTCAGCTGGCTTAACTATTGATTAATTAACTAAAAGGCTGAACTACGTATTTTCTACCGTCGTTTTCAGTCTCACAAACGAGATCCATATGATTATCCGGCCCAATTCATGCCCTAGAAAAGTGACATTAAGAGCACATTCCACCACAGAGTAAGGATATTCATTTGAATCGCCCTTGACAGCAAAAAAGGTCAGTGAGTCAAAGATTATACAAATAATTATAAAGGCTAATCAATTTTTTTTAATAAAACCAAGTTAATACTGCAAGGCTTATGAGAAGGATGCACTCGCATTGTACCAAATGAATCTAACAAACTGCATTTACGTGTTGTTGCTTTGGCACCATGCTTATTTTCAATCCGGTATATATATAATATAGCATATGTAGTATATATATATATATATAGTTTTCGAGATTTTATGGATCTGATGAACTTCTGAGCCACGATTCATAGCATGATTCTAAGAAGAATTCAAAACAATATCTCTTGCGCTACACTGAGGCAAACTTGACAGCGTCGATCTAACTTGGTAGTTGGATTAGGTTATGGTTTCACACGTGTCGGATTCAAACTAAATAGAAGGCGATGTAGCTTACACATTAATTCTCTCAATAATGAAAGCAAAGCCTGATTTAACTGAAAAAGTCCAGTCATAAAAATGTCATTTTCTTAGGATGTTTTAAAATCCGTGTATCATCTGCGCAAATATGACAAAATGCTGAACGTCTCCAAACGTGCCCTTGTATTCATGCTTTCAAGGGCACTTTTTAGTTGGCGGCACACAAACGCCCTTTTGTTTGAGATGCGCAGAATAGGGATGCAATAAAATCGAACTGGAGACCAACTGCAGGGTGTTATGTGGTTCGCAGCATTTGTTTCCAACCATTTACATGCAATGTAGTTAAAGTCGTTGTAAAAAGATTTATGCTGTGCGTTCAACAAAACCGCACACATCTTTTCAACTTATCGGATTCCGATCTCCCGTACCATTGTGCTCGCAATCCGAATATTAATAATTTAATGATTTATTTCATTTCTCAATATACTACGCAGTAAATGCACCACAACTCCAAGGGGAACCGCAAATATTGAAACTCTCTCGAACAGGAAATTGGCCAGAAGTATTCAAATCCGGGGGCCCTAAGCTATTATATTAATGACTGTTCGATGACCACTGATCGCACTTGATGATGTACAAAGTTCATGCGCTTACCTAAATCCCTCGCAAAACTAGTAGTTCAGTCACCTAAGAATACTAAGCCATCATACCAGCTAATTTGTGCAAGTCACCAATCTCCACAACTTGGTTTGGCAAAACATCACCTGATGTAAAGTTCATTACAGTTCAGTGACGTCGGCAAAGACGTAGCTTTCATATTTCTAGTTATTATTCTTGACTAATGCTGGATTTTGAGCACCGTTTCACAAGCTTTACGAATAAATCACGAAACTCCTATAAAATATTTCAAAGACGCGAATAAAAAATTAAGTGATTAGTGGAAAGCTGGTGTGAACTTCAGCCATGTTCTGTAAATTGTTACCCTTCTCAAACACTCAGTAAACACAACACCCGAGGAAGTGAGATTTGTGAAGTTAGGAAAACAGCTCTTAGCAGAGGTGATTAACGAGGCATAATAGGCACAAGGGTAACCCCAACCAAAGCAATATTTCCATGTATTTTTCACCGATATTCAATACCGTTTTATAGTGAGATCAAAGTGACTACATGACGGCCTACTAGAAACAAGTCGCACGCCTTCAGAGAGAAGATAAGGGAGTGAATCGACAATTTTTGAATGAAAGCCACGTAGGCCATCCACATAGTACGATCTAGGCATCCATTAGAAGGTTGCAGAAGGTCCTGCACATCGAGTCTCATCATCAATTACTTGATTTTGCTCCCGGGTTATTTGCGTCTGGTAAAAATCCCAAGGTAAAAAGTAGGAATTTTACTTACGAAGCAAACAATTGTCGGTATGCTTACAATGTAGTTCAAATGTTTCACTTGTAGGTACGTACCCTTATCGAAATTAGCAACTGCAAGTCAAAACAAAGTTGGTAGTGCTCCAACATTTACTTCACATTACAACAAAAAAGGTCCAGTACCAGATAATGAACTGGATTTCATTCTGCCCTGGCGTAGTCGGACACGCTTCCAGGTGGAACTGCATATGCAGCACTCCCGATGCTAAGGAGATAGCAACATGTTTCACTGCCATTTTTGCAGTTTCTGCCTTTTAACGTGAACTATCCCACTTACCTCTTCATATTCAGGTGCGATATTCTGGTAACATTTTTATGCTGAAGCCGACAGCAGATCACGGAAGTTGCAATTCACATAGTGCCAGTTTCAGAAAAGTCGCAGCCCATCATTTAATTGAATAAATCAAAAGCTATTGGGATGAAATTATACTACGAACAGGAAACTACCTTCCAACATTTACTCACCTCAACCAGAAAATGTGAACCAAAATGAAATGCTCGGATTGTGTCCAACCGTTCAATTGCTGAGTGGTGGTTTAGACTGACGAACGCTATTTTTTGCAGAAACTTCGGGTCCGCTGTATGTCCGGCGAGGTTGCGCGTTTGCTCTGTTAAAAAATTAAAGATAGTTAGTAAAAAGTGTCACGAGAAGATTGTCTTAAAAAGGAGGACACATGTGTTACTAAAGCACGAAATATCTTGGTTCCCTATTCATAGTGACAGGCTTCAATTATGGTACCCACAGTTGACACTGAAGCGAATAAGGAACTATTCATGACATCCAGTGATCCACGTAGTGATCCGCGGATCTGATGCTTTATCTTCCCGCAAGCGCCTCTTATTCTGCTACTACACTGACCGGATTAGCCTACACAGGATAGCAAATGAACTATCCTGTGCACTGATACTGAAGAGGCTGGTGAGAATTTACCTGGGACTAAATGCGTTTCCATGTAATTCATAGAAATCTCCGAATTAGTGGTTCGAAGAAATTCTGTCTGTCACCAGTCGCATGAATGAGTTTTCCGGAAATTCATAAACAGATTCCGAAAAACGATAACCAAAGACGGTCCTCACCTTTGAGCGGACCGTCAGTTTCTTGGTATTTTGTGCAGGATCACAATGTCACCGTTAGTTTTATTCCGTTAGTCTTGAAAAATGTTCTTCCCAGGTTAAAGAGACAACGGTCGATGTTAACTTGACCAGCAGCGGACGTACGTGCAAAATACTCGGCCTCAGGCGTCAAATCCTTAAAAAATGAATTATGGGTAACAAGAAATCCAGTTTTGTCATCTACAATGCAAGAATTACTGCATTATCAGTGAAGCTCCACGTCAGCAGAGAAATTCACGGAAACGGTGCGTCAGGCAATTAAGAACGAACGTTCTGCACGTTACTGATTGTGTACACAGCTTCATCTGACAAAATTACGTCACTTTACTCAATGAGCAAAACTGACATGTAGATTATCGAAGCATTCTACGTGGATGTAAATTTCGTGTGACGCAAACTATAGTGCGACCTAATGGAAGCATATGTAAGGTCAAAAACTGAGTTTGTTTGGTGCCCCCTCAACCGCACTGTTCGAAAACAAGCCGCAGAGAAGAAATTGGACATGAAGCCAATTTGTTTTATTCAACCCGAAAGAGTTTATTGCTTTTTGACTTTTCTTAGCCAGATGAGTTATCACGTTAAAACACATTCAGAAAATAGAATTAGACAAAATGTAAGTCAGACGAAACAGCGCAATTCACCACAGCTAGAGCGAAGCCTCGTTAACTACGCCCCCGTTCGTTACTTTTAATCTCAGTTTTGGTCGGTCGTCAGAAATTCACATTCATCATAGGACAAACCTGCAGCGATTTGATACCACGAGTACAAAATATAACAACCAATTAGAAGAGCACCGATGGGATCCAGAAATTTCAAATTTCCATACCGAGCTGTAAAATGGGAAAGAAAACGGGTTTTAGTTAATAAGGATAAATAAAGCATACGTCGGGCTTATTTTTAAGGAGCTAGATTGGATGGAAAAATCACCAGTAGTGAAAAATAAACCAGATTTCGAATAAGTAGCTGTTAGTTCACGAACAAGTACGAGCAGATATAATTGATCAGGAAAAATATCACAAGCAGCCAAAATGAGAAAATCTAGTTGTACTGTGCGATCGTGGTAAACAGGCCAAAAGAACTGACAATAACAATGAAACCAAGAAAAGTTTTATTTAGTTGATGACCAAACTAAGCACCAAAGCCTAATATAAAATTAAGGTCTTTTGCAAATGCAGGTAGCTAACTGTATCAGTAAAATATCCAGCTGAATAACGTCTTTATAGAAGAGCAACTAGGCAAAGAGGAACAAAAGAACACTAAAAACCAGGGAAAATAAAATCACCAGTCGACCTTACATATATAAACAAATTTTGTCTGTGGTATGCCATCTGCCTAAAATGGCCAACAAAAGTAGAAAAATTAACAATAAGCGTTTCTATGAACACTTCATACACTCAGAGAAGATTCGCTTCGTTTTCCCCACAAAACGTGTCGTAATAATAGGCAGACAACACGAATGCATTTATATAAATACCTAGAAAGATCAGCTATAATGCAATATTTTCACCAATGACTCACGATCAGATAGCACGCGAGCTGAAAAGTTTACGGAAAATACGGATCGTCATTGGGTATTCTTTGTTGTCAAGTGTCGCGAGAGTGAATTTGAAAATAGATCAAAAAACGCACAGACAATACGACGCGACAAAATAATCGAAATGTAATAACATAATGACGTTACGTCGATTACCACTAGAAAAAAAGATACCACAGTTTTAGGATTCCATAGCGTATCTTAGGTGGGTTTTTTTGCTTCTGTAACCGCATACTTTGGCCAGAGTGATTGTTTACATATTCAGTAAAATTTCAGTGAAAAGTGAGGCAATATAGATGAGTATTCAACTGCGGTTGAATTACGGGATTACATGTAATGGCCTCAATTGTTTTTAAATTAATAGCAATGATAACAATATTGAAGAAAGAGCTTTAGCCCGTCAGTTTAAAAATGGATGCTGGAGCGTTTAAGCTGAAAGGACATAGGGTGGCTACTTCAAGCGAATAAATGAACATAAATCAATAGGGCTTCAAAAGTCAGATATAGTCAGCTCACAAAGACAACGCCATTCATTAGAGGCAAAACAGTTAGGCAAGCGATTATATTGCACCCAGCTGACCAGATTTATTTTTTTAACTGTGAGTCATTCAACCAAGTTTGCCTATGACAAAATATCCGAGATTATTCTTACACGGAGAAACACAAGGCAATCGCAAGTCACGTGATGAGTCTAATGTGAGGCTACGAGGGGACAGAGAAGGTTCAAAACCTCTTGGCTTCGAAACAACAAGCCACGCTACACTGAATCAGGTTTATGCCAGTAAACATCATTAGTTAAGGGTTAACATGTAACGAAATTAATGCATACTGCTAACTGCTGAATAATTCAAAATGAAAGAAAAAATATAAGTTTCCCAATAAAATGAAAAAGATGAGCACGCGGACATGACGTAACATACACCGAGCGATACTATGCTAGACACACTGCATACCTATTCCACTGATAAAATTGATCACCACAAAATCACAACATTCGCCTTACGAATACGACACTGAAGCGCTGAAAAGGGAGATTAAGCAAATCATAACCATATAGTGGGAAAATACTCATACGTTGCACAAACTTTCAGCCCATTGCTTGACTTAAAACGGAGCGTCTTGAATGTCACAAAATCGGTCTATAAACCACTAGAAATAATGATTTTTAATTAACTTATATGAGACTATTCGACGCGGGACAACTTCTCGATCCCTTGCCTCGTGGCTTCCGATGGATTGAACTCTCCATAGTGAAATGAAGTAGCTTTAATATACAACAAAAACAGAAGTAGAAACAGAAACAAGAGCAATAGAGATCCCCATATTTGGCTACGGCAACCGTATAAGTGATCCTCTACAGCTTACAGCATCAAAAATAAGCTTAAAATGAACGACCTCAGAGTTCATTGAGGTTAAAACACGAATCAGGGCATGCGTGGTGAATGAATCCCGATCGGAAGTCAATCATACTGATGGCAGTCAAACTAACAATCCTGCACAAGAACGGATGGCTGTTAGCACGTTCCGAAACCAGTGACCTTATTGTGCCACACAAGTTTTATGAGCGTAAATGAGCGCGTGTAGGCGTGAGCGTCATTCTATGTGCATGTTTGTTTCATAATGTGATTCGGAGCACTTATGCACACGTGAACTAAAATTTAAAATTAAAAAAACGCAACTCACGAATACAGTGGAGGACTAAAGGAAAATCTACATGAAGATAGAGTCTCAATATTCATTCACAGATGCACTGGGCAGAACATTACAAGGATCAGTTTAACTGGCCATACGCCATCGTATCTAGTCCGACGCCTAGAGCTGTGAATCCTTGGGAGGTGTCACTTGATCCCCCAACGGAAGTGGAAGTGGAGTCGAATATTCGGCTTCTGAAGAGAGGAAGAGCTGCCGGTCCCGACGAACTTTCCCCAGTTCTTTTCATCTTGGGTGGAGAGGTGCTGATGAAATCAATTACTCCTTATTTCATGATATTTGGAACGA
>LUCM01006472.1:0-13330 GCA_008360955.1 Fasciolopsis buskii
AAAAGTGTTTTTGAACAGTTAGACTGTGCTCCCTTGCATATTCATTTTTCTATAGTAACGTTTAGCTCTAGGAAAACGGCAGTCGCCAGAGGGTTTGCCCTGCTGTTCATCAATGAGCGAGGAAGATTTGTGTGAGCCCCTTCCCCAAGCTTGCACATTCACACAGTATGCATTCCGTGAAGCTTGCAGTTTGAACGTGTAGGGAAGTCATCTATTCTTGCAAGACAACATAACTTAGCTGACGCTACGGTGACACGAACCGAGTCGTGGCTAGGCCATTGGTATACAGTATCGAAACATGGAGATAAAGTTGTCGGGAAACAATTGACTGAAATTACATGTCACGGTTTTTCGGGTATTCCAAAAACCAAGTTTGTTATTTGCGAAATAACATCTGTGCATGTCTGAATCGTCAACGGTGACCTGGGAATTTGGGTAACGCGATTTCCGTCAGAAATATCGATCGCATAAACAACGAAATCCCCGATGGGCTAAGGTATCTGCGCTAGTGGCTCCGAAATGTGTGACCATGGGAACTGTCTTTCATCGGTCACCGCGTACAGAATGCAATAATGATCGAACAGTTGTTGAGAAATTTCCACATCGTCCAGCATTTCGACACGTTCGATTCTAAAAGCAGTAGAAAAGACATCGGAAAGAAAAAAAGTTGACCCGTTGGTGAATGAAATTCCTGCTGCTGACTGCACAGCAAGAACTGTCATTGAACACGTTGGAAACAACGCAACGTGGCGAACAAGCTCATTTTCGGTGTATGTGTAAACGATCAATTACACATACACACAAACACATTCCTAGAGTTATGAATTAGTGTGACTGCAAACCGACAATTTCCTTGATCCGTTTCCAACCTCATTTAACGTTATGTTGTGGCATGACTACGAATAACTGAAAACGAGCTTGTTCACCACGTGTTACTTTCAGAGCTATCATTGTTATTCACTGTAACATATTTTACATTGCCTAATAGAGTATATATACTAGCATACCAGTTTGAAGACTTTACAGACAACCATGTGAAACTCCACAGAGTCAATCACGGAAATCCTGAAGCCTGCCCATACACATGAGATCCACAATGAAATATAGGTATAACGAAAATAGGAAGTAAACAGAATTTCGTGGGGTTAACAAAAGACTTAGGTTCCTCAAAAATTCGTCCCTTTAATGGCATTCATAAATCAAATATGCAGGTCAATTCAGTTCGGTTTGGACAGCCATTAACCCTGCATCAACGTACTATCGCTGTGGTTGCTACCTTACAGCGTCTGCTCAAACAGAAACGAAAGATCGGCTGCAATCTAGTGAGCTGGAGAATTAGACAGAAGAACAAAAGTTTCGAATGCAAGAATGCCACTGACAGCGGCACTCAATCATATCACCCATTGTCTCCAAACATCGATTCGAAGGATCGCACGGACCCCAACCAGGTAGTCCAACTGCACCTACATGAGCCAGTCCAATGGTCCAAACTTTCATATTTTTACCCATGCCATCGACTGGCCACCTCGAAACAACCACCAATCATTAGCTACTCCGAAGAACAGCGTACAACGAGGCAGGCGTTTCACGGGCATGCGCAAAACATGCCCCAACCACAACCGTTCTAAAGACTGGACACTAAGACCCAGTTCCTTACGCCTAATTTATGAGTTACTTTCAAAAGTCTCCCTCCATATACCATCAATACTACGAAAACAACGGTGTTTGAAAACCGAAAGCTGTTCTGAACGCCCATGTTCCAGAGCCGTTGAGCAATACCGAATTCATTGGTGCCGTGTACAGTCGACCTTTGATCGATAAACGGATATCACGCCCACGTCACAGATCCCTTAACTAAACAATCGGACCTTCTGTATGCGCGAAGACACTTCTGCTGATATATGACTGACAAATGGAATACAACTACAACAAGTAATTAAATCCGTCCACCTCATCCAGTTGCTCCCTTGCAAGAACAAGTTCGGCTTGGAGCCAAGCCAGTCCTGCAACAGCATCTTGCACTTCGAAGGTGCACAACGCATACCGAACACTTACGCTAGCATCCAGATGATCGATAAAAACCTGCAACTTGCTTGAATCTTCACTTAATAGAACCGTCCGCATATCCCAAGCTAAACAGATTCCTCTCGGAGCAAATATCAATGTCCCTATTCTCATATGAATAAAGAGCCATCTCCATGTCCATCTTAATGATAAATGAATTTCTCTGGCACATCCTTCAATGAGATAGCACCACAACTGCACGATCGACTGAGTGGAAGGTCACTTTCAAATCAAGAAAGATATAAATCATGGGTCCACGGAATGCGTTTATGCTCTAAGATATATCGCAAAATGAAAATTTCACCAATACAATCCCGACCGGGATGAAAACAGCCTTGATTCTCACGCATACAAATTTCGCGAGTACTAGATAATCGGCGGAGGATATTGTCCAGGAGCAATTTGGATCCGATGCTTAATAAACTAATTCTTCTGGGGTCTTCACATGACGATCAATTAAATTTCTAATAAATTGGCACAATAACCGATTCGAATCAGTTTAGAAATTTCTACCATTTCCAAGAATGACCTCAGGAGTTTTGTTAACTCTGATGTTAACACTTTCCCATCATCCTTGAAGAAGGATAGCGACAGTTCATTTAGTCCAGTGGCCTTATACCTTTTAAGGAAACCCACCTTCCTCATTATCCCCATTTCCGATAGAGGGTTGGTATCCAACTATATTGGTTCACTTGTAGACAAAAGTGGAAGCCCTACCGTGGCTGTGGACCAACTAAACTGCTCTATTTCTCTACGCTTTCCTATAAACCATTGCTCTTCTTTGATCTGCTCTCATTGCTCGCTCGGACCTTGAGTATTTTGTTGCGACGACAATGGCAATCGCTGTGAGCTAGCAGACCGTAACCGTGCAAATCAGTGACGGATAGATGCAACAACATGCGGTGAAGTTCAACAAACCGTTCAGAATCTGCCCGGTAGCGTAATGGCTAAGGCGTTCGACTGAGAATCGTTTTTCTCGGGTTCGCGTGCTAGTTTTGGGCTCGGTGCATATGCGTCGCCAATCGTTCCTAATAAGAATGAAACAGCTGTACACTGCTTCCATCTTTCCCTAATGTTCAGTTTACCGGTCATATGGCATGATGAATTATTTGATGACAACATTCAATTTCCTACTACTAACATGTAGCAATAAGTTCCCATTGAAATTGTTGTCTAGAATCAGCTGAGGCGGACAAATGGCTTTCGTGCTGATGTGACGAGAGACTAGGCGCAAACAAAAGCGAGTTCGGAACAGCACATCATCTAGCTCCGCAGGTGTGTTCCGGAACGACTGACAATCCTCGGCTGATCCACTCCACCAGTGACCGATGGCAGTGTCATCAGCCTGAGTCCAATGTCGCAAACGCGAAGAGAGACGATGTCGCTTTTCGTGACGAACATTGGTTTACCTAAAAAACAGCCTGTGGTCAGAACGAACCTGGATGAAATGATCTCCGTTTTCGAACGGATCGACCAGAACACAAAATCGACCTCCGATGTTCCACCCCATCTCTGCCAAGTACTCAAATTGGGCGCTAAAATCGCCAGCAACTACTACAAATTCCGCTGAACGCACACTGCGGAGTAACCGAGATAACCCACGATGGAACCAAATACGCGAACAGAGACGTAGGAGAACGGCTTTTATCGAGATAACAGGAAACTGTCACAATTTAGTCTTATAAGATTTTATAGTCTATTGCATGTTCAAGAAACCCGTGATAGGATGAAAGGGGTTGCTTCATATCATGAGGGAGTATGACTCGCGTAACTTTAAAATCTTTTTGATGTTTAGACAAAATGAAAAGAAAAAGCAACCTTCGAACTGTAAATTCTTGGAACTCTTTTGTTCCATTTTTGGCTTCACCCAGATTTTCTGAAAAATCTAACCATCTGACGCACAACTCACATCGAAGTGAACTCACCTTTGTCTTGTTGCTTGCGGAAATGCTTGATAAACTTGATTCACTGTCCACGCTGCCGTGCGCTTCCAGCCTGTTTCGTGAAATCTGCAGAAAGCGAGTAAAGTGGGAGATGTTTATATGCAGTAGCGCAGTGGAACTCTTGATCCGTTCAATTGTGTGCGGGAGGTAAGCTGTCAATCACCCTAACAGCATGTTCGGAAGTTGAACCCAGCGACGATAACGTATTCACTCAATTATCACAGTTTCATGTTCCGGTTCAATCCCTGGTTTCCGATATAACAACACGAAAACAGGGTCAAGTTAGCAAAGTGCTAAGAAGAACAAGAACAAATCCTAGTGGCCCAATTTTGTAGTCTTGAGGAAAAAAACAAGTTCCACAGAGCTCATGATAGTTATCGTTTCTGGGTAATTTGGCGTTTTCATCATTTTGCTCAAAAAATTTATACGCAGAATTCTCCGAATCTGTAAGGTGAGATTAGCAGAACATTGCGCTTCGGGTTTTGCAAATCCAATCGAGATTCGAATTTGGGGCTGACACAATTATTGCGTACATGTAACAGTAAAGCATCAAACACCCGTTCCAGTGCAAACAAACGAGGAGTAACATGTGATTGGAGAATTACGATTCATTTACGCTAAATACACCAATCAATCGTTGAATGAGTGAGCTCAGCTACCTGAGTCAGTCTGTGTGAAATGGGCGTGACCAATCACCTTTTGCTCAGTGTTAAAAAAGATCTGACTGGCCGATACTGGCGCGAATACCTGAATCAAATTTCTTATGCGGCAAATACGAGGAGAAACCATTGAAGGATGCCAGACACTGTTCAAACAGAAGATAGTGGACCGTGGTGTACTGAAATGATCAGTGACACGATTATCTTTATGGCAATCGAAGTACGTCACCCTTATCGTTGCCTATTTCTATTTCCATCCAGACAGGTTGATAACACTGGGGTCGAGTGCGAACACTGGCATGCAATTTGTCCCATTAGTTACACACTAATAAGAAGGTTGTTAACCTAGTTTTCGACTCCGGAACTGGGGTTTTAACCCGGAAAGTGGTCGTAATGCAACGCCATCTCATCTGTAACGAAAATGTCGCAATCAGCGTGCCCAGGAAGCAACGCTGGTACTCCCCTATTTCCTATTTTACAAAACAAAATGCCATCTGCTCCTGATTGATTGAACATACCTAACACATTTTTTCCCTGATGGAGAACCGCTTAGTCAAACAGGACCAACTAGCCTTCTCAGTGTCTGTGTGCGATCATCACAAGCACTATCCAATTCTTCCGTTTGTTGGTCTTCTTTTGCGGTAATGCTTTCGCGTAAAATTGGTTTTCTATTCCGCGACAGATGTTTTTTACATCGGCCCACTTTCCTTTATACAAAATTCAAATCCGACAGCCACTTGAATACTGGAATCACGTATGGGGCGGAGCTTCGTATACCGCTGTTTTTTTTCTTTGACGGATTCAACGAAAAGTAGTTCGGTTGATTAATGCTTCCTCCCCGAGTTCCAATCCGCAGTCGCTTGCTCGGCGCCGAACAGCTGCTTCACTTTCTCGTTTTTTCATTACTATTGCGGTTTCTCTTCTCGCTTCGGCAGTTCCACTTCGTTTGACTTTCATCTGATTTTCCCATTTTCAAGGCAGTCAGTCAATTTTATGAAGTCTTCATCCCTAGATGTCGGAATTCTTTATTTCAGTATTCCTTTATTTCCCGAATTGAAAAAATCTGAGGCTCTCTTCCACTCTCCGTCTTCGCAACAACCTACAATATTCGCTTTTAAAACAAGAATCAACAAGCTGAATCTTACTCGGGTGTTTCCGACATGCATCCCCGTTTACAGTTTGTCTTTTTTATAGGGTTTAACTCATACTGTGACATAAAAAAATGTGCATCACGCTCGTTGAGACCTCATTGCGTGTCTATTGGTCACTGGCTAAGTTGCAGATTGGTAAATGACGAAATGAGAAACCAACAGAAGGTGAGACGTATTTTTAAGGGAGATAATGAGTTCAACGAATACGCCAATTAACAGGTTTTTTTGTGCTAGCTGAAAATTTGGAAGCTATTGGAGAACTTAAGGTTTCCTAGGTACGACATAAAAGGTGTTTGATGTACTACCAGCATGGAGACCCGTAGGTGGCAACTGCGTACGAAACAAGGCTCCGGAATAAATAACAAAGATCACAAGGATGGTACGTTAATGCGCCGTTGGATAGAGGTGGGGACATCATTTTGCATCTCCTTCATAATAAATCCAAGGACCTAACAAATCAGCCACCAAGAGAATGTCGCGCAAAATGTAAAATAATACGAGATATGTGGCTAGACTCACCGCTTTTCTTGGTCCTGAAGTGATCCACATGCGGATAAACCGGGCAAGTTGCATCCTCGAGATCGGAAATTTTGTACCATTATGGTCCCGAATTTGTCTAACATGTTAACCTGAAATAACGATCATCGAGCAGTAACTGTCACAAAACCGAATTTCTAGGATGCACATGTATGTTTTCCCTTTCCATTAAGAGTTTCCGGTGGTGACCAAACGGACAAGGTCGTGGCGTTTGGACGTGAAGGTCACGAGTTCGAACCCCAACGTCGGTCTACTTCCCCACTTGGCAGCCCTCTGTTGACCGCGGCCCCCTTCCTGAGAGAAACGACGTGCATTTTTATCTCATTATTAAAGAAGGTAAAAGATAAAAGATAATTCGCAGATATCGACGGTTTCCGATTGAGTCACACTGTCGGTGATCAGTAGCAATGTAGTCAACAGTAGCAGAACGCTGTGAGAGCGAAGGACGAGAAGAGACTTATTGTGGCCTTTTATGAGGAATGCTCATGTGTCAGAAACACTCTGTGGCCAGAATAAATTTTGATCAGACAATCGCACTGTCCGTCCGATCACCTGGAACGGAAAATAAGGGGCCGATCAGCTTTTGTCTCTGTCTGGTTATTGTAAACACTGACAACGACCGCAACGTCGGCTGAATAAACACGTCGAAGCAACTTAGACAAGCCCCATCTTGGACTTCGGCAAGGAATTAATACACCCCCCCCCCGAGAACTTTGCTTGTTATTAGACGCATTCATCACCCAAACAATAAAACCGCCGTTTAGGATATTCGAACTTAAGCGGCTATCGCCATTTTACCTTGATTTCAAATAGCTGGTGTAGAAGTAACATTTCCGGTAAGAGTGACTAGGAAGTGAACAAAAGTGTAAAGCACAGGCCAAATAGCGATGATAAGAACCCGACCTGCCTCATTGCATTACCAAATGAAGTGGACAAACACGGTACGTTATAAGTGATTTCACTGGGGAACTCAATCTCACGAAACTTGCTTAGACATTCGAGAAACTGCCGAGGATACCCAAACTGGTATACCCAAAATAGTACTCATCAACCGTAAACGTTTTTCTAGTTCAACCAAAAACTAAACAGCCAAATGCACGCTGTAACGTAATTCAGTGAAATCGAACGTGTGGAAATTATCCTGGGTAAATTATTCCTAGTGGACCGTTTATCAGGCGACAAAAACAACTTAACGGACTGAAAACAGATGTAATTGGATATCATGAAATGGCATTCCATTTTTCAACGGCAGTGACCGATTTTCACAAGAAAAGTATACAAACACTAATTAACCCTAATCTGAAACAACATAATATATCAACCGGAGATAATATGGCCGAATCATGTGGAAAAGTCATTAATTGATATCACAACGAGACAGCATCATGAAGTGGTTTGATGGCTTGTGGGCCGCCATCATCCAAGGAGCTATACAGGATGGCTTATCTCAAGCCGAAAATCCATTCGCTGGAAGTTGGCAATAGGTAGAGCCTGACGAAGTATTTTTCCTGGCCTCACAAGTTCGGGGGTTGATCTGAGGTTGGCCAACTCAGTCGGAAAAACGATTGGACAGACTAATTGATCCAAATAAATGGCGTCCACTCGCCATTCCACTGCACTAGCGTCTCAGATTCTGTCAGAACCAAGGCTTGGTTGCAGAACCCTAATCGTTCTTCTGCATTACCGACTGTGACTCTCTGCACAACCGCGTCCATAATCACGCATGATGTTTACCAAGCTACAAATAATCCATACTGGACATCGGTCGTCATGAGTGATAATCAGGACCGCGCTGCCCACTGCAACGAGCGGGGTAGTCAATGATAAATATGCTACGGCTCAGAGTTCTCTCTTTTCTGTCTACAACCCCATCACTTTGCGCCTTACTACCTAACCTTCATTATCTCCATAATAACGACGCCGATACTCGCACGGTTTATTGTCAAGTAAGTGCAATATGGTTGGGTTTTCAATCTGCTAGCATACACATTTATCAAGGCCTCGTCAGTCTTCTGCATCTCTGGGTATCCCTTCAATGTGCACACTAAAAGGAAAGCTGGCCAACCAGCGTGGTTTGGCTCTGACAGTGAGCTCACTTCTCATGGATATCTGCTTGCGTGAGGAAACCACGAATTCAGGAGTTCGAGTACAGTAGTCCCCATACTGACTGGCGCCCAAACTTCTCGTCAAGTATTTTCTTCCAACTTCAGGAACATACGAAGGCAGCTCACAGCTGTGGGTGGGTCAACAACGTGGTGCAGGAATAGTCTTGAGTGAGAAGCTGAAGCACCCTTTTAGATCTGGATCCAGACAACAGTCGCTTGATGTGCCATGGAGACTGCAAGGGAATCAGGTCGGCGTCCGAAAGGAATAGTAGCGATAAAGCGTAGTTTATTTGTTATCCTCGGCATACGCTCCAAACGGGACTTGCGCACTGAAATGGAGAAAGACGAGTTTTACTGATAACCTCGTCACTCTTGTTCGGAAGACAAAGGCCTCTGACATTGTAATCGTAGCATGTGACTTTTAATGCACAAGTTGGAAACTTAGTGGCATCGGATTCCTGGTTAGGTGGGCGATGCGCCTTGCCGCATCAGTGAACGACAACGGAGAAAGGAACTCTCCAATTCCTATTGCAGATAATCATTGATTCCTATCTAGTACGAAGTTTGCGGACACAGCTGGCGTCGCACAGAGACATGGTCTCTAACTCGACAGGTTCACTGAGTCAGTATTGACCAGTATTGCAGTAGCTACCGTTGGCGTTCTGTCGGAAACTGTAGTATCGTACTGGACAACGGTACGATCGAATAGGACCATGACTGTTGGTTTTAATGTCGAGTTTTTGTGCAGTGAATGGACATTCGACGGCAGCCACAAACCCGATGGATGTCGAACGTTCTGATTCGCTGTTCGCAACAGCTAAGAACAGACAACGTCCGAGGGACATAAGAACTGCGATCGGCAATAATGTAGACGGTATGATACGTGGGATCAATTAAGCAGGCTATGATTTTGGCAGCCATTTTCGCCTGCGGTTCTAGATCTAGCATCTCATCAAAAACACTGTGATGCAAGCGTCGCTAAGTCTAAAATGGAGCGAAAACCGCAAGCTGCCTAAGCGTGCAAGAAGTGGATAAGATGCGGTCCTGCATTGCAGCGTCTAGTTGACCTATAAGCCTTAGGGAATTGGACCGCGAAAAACTGGGTGGGTAAGGTACCGTCAGAGATGGAGTGGCGTACCGCTTCAAGTTAACAGTCAAAGACTGTTTACAGCTTATACGCGACAGCGTGGGCGGCGAAATTCGGTAGTGAAGTCGTGTGCGATAAGAATGAGAGCTCATCATGGTAGAACAGGAATATGACTGGAACCGTGCGGCAGAATTTCAAGGATAAGTTTTACCTGGCCATACGCATATCGTCTCTAGTCGACGTCTGGAAACTGTGAATCCTCTGGCAGTGTGATTGATCACCAACGGGAAGGGAAGTGCAGTCGAATCATTCGGCTTCTGAAGACAGGGAAAGCAGCTGGTCCCGACGCCTTCCCATGTTCTCTTTCAACATTGGGATGGCGACAGCCCCTTATTGAACACACTTATCTTCCTTGCGTCATGTATTCGGAACAGGAGCGTATCCGCTTTTACGTGGGTGAGTCACTGAATTCAACCATCATTCAAGAGGGAACGCAATGATGCACCAATCATAGTGGAATTACAGTTTAATTCCGATATGTTACTAAGTTGTTAGCATTGATAATGCTGCGCCTGTTGACAGATCCCGCGAACACACAAGCCGCGTCACTGCAGGCTTTGCCTGCTGATTTAACCGTGAATGATGATGATGATGATGTGCAGCTGATGATAGAAGTGAGCCGTTTCGAACGATGGATGATCAATACAAACTTCTCCAACATCTCCTTCTGTTTATTGAATTTCTGCGCAAACCTCGTTTAAGTCCTTCATACACATCTAAATGTTTCACATATCTGTTTCTCTTCTCTATTCTCGGATCATACTTCACCACCCGCAAGCTCTTTCACAACTCAAAAAAAACGATTACCAGGTATTGATCTTATCATGAAAGGCTCTGGAGTCTTATATAAGCCTAGTGGTAATCTCTGTAAGATGGACCCCTGTAAAGACTACTCACAGTCGACGAGTTGCTAATGAAGATACGATTTAAAGTCTGGAGAATCATGGAGCATGTAAATGCCGGGCTAATTACAAGAGCGATTAACAAAGCATTCCCGATTTGTGATACCAGTTATTTAATTAGTTAGCACAATTCAGTACGTTTTTACTATTCTCCCGTCATTTTTCCAGGTTTACCTAAAAAGCACTTTAAAATTCTTTGCCTGGGACTTATCCAATATGAGCCGGGGTTCTTCGTACAACACACTTGGACTTTCCCTTAATCTATGTGATCACACTCACTCTTATAGCGGATCGTAAAGAAAATTCGCTCAACAGAAGTTCTTTCATATCCCACGCAGTCCATCTGTCCAGCGAACGCTCTTTGCAATACATTTCGCTCTCATATTTCAGCACGATCGACTTGTCGTTGCCTTACACTGTAGAAGCGATATCTATAGGAATTCCTCCCATATTATAGGCGAATTTTGACAAACCGGCGGGCGACTCGGGTTTCTAGCCGATGGATTATTTGTGAAACACTTCATGAGATGGGCTATGATTACTGCTCGGTGTCGTTTTCTATTTTTCACGAGGCGATGAGTGTTTTATTTTATTTATTTATTTTTACCCTCACCTTTTCTGACTGAAATGCGACATTGTTTATTATACGCCAAAATGTTATCAAATACGCTACCCATATCAGCCGTGCTTTTTTTTATCTCATCCCCGGAGTGGGAGACCAATGGGTCCCATGTGTGGCAGTGTAGCAGAAATTATAATGCTAGAATTAAGTTCATGAAGGTGCTGGCCGAGGCCGCGAGTACTCGTTACCACGCCGACCAACTCGCGGTTGGCGCACTTCTGTAGCAAAATAGCGTTCATACATGACCTAGGGTTCATGTGAGGCGAGCTACTTTGCTCTTGTCCTGAGATTCCCACAGAAATACGATTCGAAAAAAGATGATTTAAGCTTTAAATTAGATCAACTACCGTTAAGTATTCATTTCTTGCTGCATTACAACGTTTCCTTATGCCAAAGTAACGAGCTGTATTCTCGTAATGAATTTTTGCAAAAGTTAGCTAGCTTGCATTCATTATAACGTTTAGCTTGACATCGTTGTAGTGTAAGCAGGTGACTTAATCGCAACAAGTTGGAAAACTTAGTGCATAGGTCGGATTCTGGTTAGCGTCGCGCGATGCGCCTTGCTCTGCACAGTGAACAGACAACGGAGAAAAGGCTTCTCCAATTCTATGCAGATTAATCATTTATTCCATATCTAGTACGAATTTCCGACACAGCGCGTCGCACAGCAACAATGGTGCTCTATAATGCGACAAGGTTCAACTGAAGTCAGATTGACCATATTGCAGTTAGCTATCCGTTGGCCGCGGTTCTGTCCGAATGTAATGTTACTGGACCACGTTACGTCGAGTAGGCACCAATGAGTTGGTTTTAAAATGCGAGATTTTGCTGCAGCTGAATGGCCATCGACGCAGGCTACAAAACCCGATCTGGATGTCGAACGGTTTTGTCTGATTCGCTTTCGCAACAGCTATCGTAACAGAAAGCTAGTCCGACGAGGACTAAGAAATGCGACAATATGCCAATGTATGACGAATCAGTGCGAATCAAATTCAACGCAGGCTCAGCATTTGGAGCGAATTTGCCTGCTGTTCTAGGATTCTAGCATTCTATACAAAAACACTGGAGTTCGCAAAGTCGTCCGCTAAGGGTCTAATGGAGCAAAAACCGCAAGCTGCCAGCTGCAAGGAAGTGGATAAGATTGCGTCACTGCATTGCAGCGTCAGTTGAACATAAGCTTGGGAATGACGCGAAAACTGGTGGGGTTAAAGGTAGCCGAAGAGATGGAAGTCGGCGTCTCGCTTCGAGTGTAACGTCAAAGGACTTTTATACGCAGCTTACACGCGACATTGCGGGTGGGCGGCGAACTTCGAGTAGTGAAGTCGTGTGCGATAAGAGTGCGCGAGCTCATCCATGGCTTAGACAGTAAAAACTTGGACACGTCTAAAGTATCATTGTAACATATGTAAGAGACCCAAGTTCGCTGGTGCAGCGCTTAACTTAGTTTAGTCCGACGCTCTGAAGCTCGTGAATCCTTGGAAAGTGTGACACTTGATCCCCCACTGCGGAAGTGAACGGGCAGGTCGAATTATGTCGGCTTGTTGAAGAGAGGGAAAAGCAGCCGGTCCCAGACGACCTTCCGCAATTCTTTTTCAATTCGGTGGGCGAAGCCCTTACGAATCACTTCATCTTCTTCCTTCATCGGTATTTTGAAGAGGAGCGTATCCCGCTTTTCGTGGGTGAGCCCAATTATTTATACTCATCTTCAAGAAGGGTACACGGAGTGACTGTTAGCAATCATCGTGGGATTAGTTTATTCGATATTTACTAAGTGATGTTAGCTTTGATAGTGGCATTCTTCGACTAGTTACCAGAAGCGCAACCGAACACACGCTGTACGACGTTGTCCTCCAGCTCCATTTCCCGTTCAACTCATCATGGACGATGCCTCTTAGATCTCCAGGATTTAGGAATCGAGCTGGACAATGGAGAATAGACTAGTGACTTGCCCTGTTACGCAGTAACGTCGTGTGCATGTATTGACTCTTGTGGCATATACAGAATCCAACGAACTGTAGAAAGTTAAGCTTAGTTTCCTAGCTGCGTCAATCGAGCCATGGCAGCATAATGACGCTAGAAGCGGATCACGCGTATGTCGTAAGGTTTAGAGCGCTTACGCTGCCAGAAGAACAGGACTTGGTGAAGTCGGTCTGATATTTCACTCGACGTTCCGAAAGCTCCGTATCGTAATGTGCCGCAT
>LUCM01006473.1:0-15059 GCA_008360955.1 Fasciolopsis buskii
AATCACCTGCATTATCCACTTCAGAGTAATCTGGATAAGTCTCTTTAGAATTTAACTTTTGCTTGAGGAGGGTTACATTCAGTGTACGTGGAAACAGACGCGTAAACAAACGACGACGCTTTAGTCGACTTCTGGATGTCTTGGGGCGTCAGAGTTTCGTAGGTTTGTGGAAGTTGCTGTGGCTTTTGTGACTCGCGGTGCGCAACTGCATTCAGGTCCACCGACTTTCACGCAATCGCGGTTTGTTCTTATTTTGTATGCCCTCATCGTTTTCCACTGCTCGGACTTTGGAATCATTCGTTAAAATTTTCGATCGATCGATGATCTTGAAATGGTCATCCACTTTTTGTCGTTAAGCGAAAATTAAGTTGAAAAAATAAGTTGCTAATAACACTTATCATTGTTTTGTTTAATTTGCCCTAATGTCGCTTTTCAAAACATTTACAAAGGCTTGCTTTTTGATAGAGTATTTTGTCAGTACGCAGTTCTTCTGTCGAAGATCAAATGAAAACCGTGATGGAAGAAAATGCTGGACTAAAGTCCTACATAGATAATATGAACAAAGAATGCTTGGAATTAAATGCCGCTTTATTTGAGGAGGCCAACGCTATGGTAAGCGCATCTTGGGGCTCTCGTCATTTTCCACTGAATAGGTGAATGCCGCACGCTTCAAACAAAACATGGCGGAAAAAAAGTTGAAAGAACGGAATCAGGAAAATGAGGTGAGTCTAATCTAATCTTGTTTTCACGCCAACACCTACAAATTGCCAACATTCTCGGGGTGGACTTTGTGTGCTGCTGCAGTCAGTCACTTCAGTGGGACAGACAACAATGGTATCCCGGTTCTCCACCACTTCAGACCATAGTTCTTACATGTTTGTTTATTTTGTCTTTGTAAAACCACCAAAGGTCTGATTTTATTATGGTCCGCTAAAGATATTAGAGATCGCATTCACTAAACTCCATTGTTTTGGGAGCAGGTCCATATTCAGTTCAGTTCATTTTAGCAATCATTGGTCATGCACCGACGTGCTCTGGTTGTGGTTGGTATCTCAGCGTCGTCCGCTCAAATAAATGAAGGGGAATAAAGAAAGATCGACTGCGGAATAGTAAGTTAAAAAAGCTATACAGAAAATAGAGGTTTTAAACGCAAAAATACCACCAACTACACCACTGAGCCACATCGTTGATTGTTTCCAATCAATTCATCGGGGAATCTAATGGGGCCTTAACCTGTAGTCTAACTACATCTACACCAGTCATGAAACAGGTTAAACCTTTCACACTTTTAAGTTATGTCATCTTCCGTTCAATCAGAACCATTCTCTAATCCTATTCGCCTCAAAAAACGGAGTACAGCGAGACGGGTGATGTTCAGTGAGGATACGGAATCATCATCACCATTCAGCTTTAAACAGCAAAGCTAGCCTCACTGACCGCTGCCTTTCCCCAGAGTTACACGTTTCTATAAAAGGAGTGAATATCCAAGAGCAATAGGGAGTGGACCTACACAGGCGGGAAAAGATAAGACGCTGCTGCATCCGACACACGGAACACAATGCAACCGTAAAAACGCACCCATTTCCAATCATTTTGATACGATAGGAAATGACAACACGATCGCCACTGTTCACGGCTCACTGCCATATTCACCAGTACCTCCAGCCAGCTAGTTGGCGAGTGTTCGCCATACTCAACACGTGACCCAACCAACACAGTCTACTAAGCTTCATACGCTGAGGTAAGGTATTCTCAGAACCGAAATCTTATATTAGATTCCTCACCCCTACACTACTCACCCGGTCACTCTCCAATCCTGGCGGTACTACGTAGATATTGGTGATCGAAAACCTCCAAGCGACGAACACCTTCGATAGAGAGACTCCATGTCTCGCTACCGCACAACAGAACCGAGCGTACTGCGGCACAGTACGTGCGACCTTTCAACTTCAGTGAAATATCAGGCTGGTGCCACCAGTGCTTCAGTCCAGCGTAAGCCACTCGAGCGTTGGACATATGTGCATTTACCTCTACTGCCATGCTACCATTGTTCTACACGCAGCTACCAAGGCAGTTGAAACGGTCTACAATCGTGAGTTGATCTCCGCTCAGCACCAAGTTCGGCACTACTGTCGAACAGTCCTGCAACAGCACTTTGCACTTTGAAGGTGCAAAGCACATGCCAAAGCGAGCGACCGATCTCGAGAGTCTATTTAGTGCGCGTTGTGCATAGTCCATGGATTCGTACAGGCACACGACGTCGTCTGCAAAATCTAGAACACAGGTTCCTTCCATTTCTCAGTTCGATTCCTAAGTCTTGAAGACTTCCTAAAGCATCTCCCATCGCCTCATCCATGACGAAGTTGAACAGGAATGGAGAGATGCGACACCCTTGTCAAACGCCGCTGGTCGATTCGAATGAATTTGTTAGTTCACCGTATACCTTCACGCGACTACAAGTATGCAGGTACAATGCTTGCAACAGGTTTACGAACTCCGCTGGCATACCCTTCCAGTGGAGAGCACTGAATAGCGCTGTCTGATCTACTGAGCCGAATGCGCCTTTCGAGTAGAGAAAAGTCATTTGTTGGGCGGCGGTGTGGGGCGCGTTTCAAGTAAGCGCCGAAGAATGAATATCTGCTTCATATATCCTCGACCTAGACGAAATCCGGCACGCTGTTCGTGGATGTTACTCTCGTGAATTGGTGTCAAAGAACGGGAAATGATGGAAGCTAAGACCTCTGTACCTATCGGAATTAAACTAATCCTCAGATGATTGCTACAGTCACTTCATGTGCCCTTCTTGAAGATGGATACAATCACTGACTCGCTCCGCGATAACGGAATACGTTCCTCGTTCCGAATATCACGAAGCGAGGAGGTGAGTGATTTCATCAGAGCTTCTTACGCTGATTGGGTCATGTGTTGCGTATGTCGAACACTCATCTACCCTATTTTGCCTGGTTTTATGTTCCTCCCAATGAATGGAAGAAGCCACTTGGAGGTCAACAGATGACGTGGCAACGTGGGATGAGAAGATTTACAGCGAGCTTACGCAAAGTAGGTGTCTCACGTCACGAAGGAATGAGGTGAGTGATTTCATTAGAGCTTCTCTGCTCAGTCAGAAAAGTACTGGGTTAAGTTGGTAGATACGTGCTGCTTTTCCCTTCATCAGAAGTCGAATATTCGACTCTCCTTCTAGGTTGAGCTCGGATTCGCAGCTGCTTACGTTGCTCTTTATAGGTTATCGGGTGGGCAGCTAACCTGATCCTTGAAATGCTCCGTCCAACGGTCCAGCATTTGTTGTCTACCATGGATGAGTTCTCCATTCCTGTTGCACACGACTATACTAACCAAAGTTCGCCGACCACCGCTGTCGCATCTAAGGTTAAACAGTCTTTGAGTGTTACCTGAAGCCGCCGCTTCCTCCATCTCGCCGGCTACCTTAATCCACCAGTTTTTGCGGTCATTCTTAAGGCTTATCGTCAACTGACGCTGCAACTGCCGACGCATCTTCTTCACTTCCTTGCAGTTAGGTAGCTGGCGTTTTATCCGCCATTAAGCCTAGCGACTCTTGAGAGATCCGGTGTCTTTGATGAACGCTAGATCTAGGATCACAGGCGAAATCTGCTGTTCAATGCATGGCCTGCTTAGTTTGATCCCACTGCTCGTCGAAGTTCTTAGTTCCTCAAATAGTTTATGTTCGTAGCTGTTGCGAACAGCCAAATCAGACAGTCATTTGACAACCAATCGGGTTTGTGGCATGCGCCGATGGCCGTTGAGCTGCAGCAAAAATCTCGTAAAAACTAACACATGGCCCGATTCGACGTACGTGGTCCAGTATGATCTACAGTTCTGGACAGAACCACGCCAACGGTAGCTAATTGCGACATAGTCAATCCGACTCAGAGTACCCGTCGAGTTAGAACGCCATGTCGCTGTGCGACAGAATTGGAGAAGCGTTTCTTCTGTGTTTTCTGTGCAGGCAAAGCTCATTGTCAAACTAAACAAGCTTCTGATGCCGTAAGTTTTCTATGTTAAGCATTAAAACTACCCACCACCAATACACCGTCAGAGTAACTGCTCTCCTGAACAAGAGTGACGAGGTCGCCATGAAACTCGTCTTTCTGCATGTCACTACCGCAACTTGTTGGGGCGTATGCAGAGATGATAAATGACCAACTATACTTCCGGACCGCGACTGCTCCCTACGGTCTGACGGTGCACAAGCGGCTGTTAACCGGGATCCAGTCATCATCATCATCATCGTGATCATCATCGTTCAGCGCTAAACAGCAAACCAAGCCTCACTGACCGCTGCCTTTCCCCAGATTCACACGTTTATATAAAAAAAGTGAATATCAAAGGGTAATAGGAAGTGGACCTACACAAGCGGGTAAAGGTAAGATGCCGCTGCCGCCAACACACGAAACAGTCTAACTGTACAAACGCACGTGTTGTCAATCATTCTGATTCGGTAGAAAATGACAACACGATCGCCACTGTTCACGGTTCACTGCCATATCCTTCAGTGTCTCCAGCCAGCATGTCGACTAGTCTTTCGGACCCCAACCACGAAGGCTTGAGACACCTACGTTACCTAATTTCGCTGTAAATTTTCTCATCCCACGTTGCCACATCATCTGTTGGGCTCCAAATGGCTTCTTCCATTCCTTAGAAGGAGCACAAAATAGGGCACGGTATGGTAGACGAGTGTTCGTCATACACAACACGTGACCACCGGGATCCGGTCTTAAAGGGTTGCTTCAGCCTTATCGAATAATACTCTCCCTAACCCGCATTGACTCACAGTTTGCCACTACCACGAAGATAATGGTGTTCAGTTACCGAAAGTTTTCGCGTTTCCTGCTCTCAACCACCGTGCTTCACAGCCTTTTGGTAGTGCCAATTTCACGGCTGCCGTGGCATTCCACCTGTGGTCGGTGACTGGATGTCACACCGACGCTACTTGCTTCAAATTAACAAAAAAAAACAATTGGACTTTCTATATGGGCAAAGACATTTCATCCGATATCGGTCCACTAGGTGAAATACAGCTACCCAAGTAACTCAATCTGTCCACCTCATCCAGTTGCTGCTTCGAAGGGGGATCTCATAAATTATAACTCGACAGTCGGACTACGCCTACACGAGCCTGTCTACTGGCTGCAGCTTTCACGAAACTTACTCTTGTCATCGAGTGGCCACTCCGAACCATCCAACCATTACCTGCCTCGATGAACAGCGTTAAACGGGGAATGCGTTTTGTGGGCATGCATAAAACATGTCCCAACCTATTCTGATTCAGTGTCTGTTTTAATGACCCGGTACCTAAGGTCATATTAGTCTGGGTGAATCCTTGAAGCCTCTAATCGTCATTACTCGACCATTATCACCGTTTTAGGGATTCTTTCAACGAAGCAGATCACCAGAATAACCCTGGTCTTATTACTATTAGTTTGTTTTGGTATTTTCTGTGCAATTTAAGCTGTTTTCTCGGCGTTGTATAACTGAAGTGTTTCCCATTCTTAGATGTTACGATCACAAGTTCAGTCGTTACGTGAAGTCATTTCCAAACTGCCCAGCCCAGTCAGTACCGGCAACTCCCACGATTGGCTTCCTCCAAAACCAGCTCGGTAAGCGGAAGCTTCGCCGCTCAGATTTTTGCGCTTATCATTTCGACACTATGATTGTACAAAATGTAACCCTCCAGTGAGTCATTGTAAATGCTTGAGAACGACATGAGCGCCGCTAATTTATAATCTTCCGGAGTTCTGTTGATCGATATTAAAATGACTGGAAGTGCCTTAATTAGTGAACGTGTTTGTTACTACCTAGTTAATAGTCTTCATTCGTCACTTCCATAAGTGACCCTCCTTGGCATGCTCTTTATGGTGCATACCGTAATGAAATCTACAAAGTTCAAGACGTTTTCAAGGATCATCCCAGGTTGTTGCAGTCACTGATTTAAATGAATTAAACGTTCTTCGTTCAAGGTGATTCAGATATGCTACTGTGATTTGAAATCCGGTGACTCAAATCTCTGAGACGCTTAATGACGTGAATTTCTGAACATCTGATCGATTCAACGGTCATAAGCTCGTACGTTGTCGCTCCAAAAGGTTTGAAACGTTGACACACTCGTCTCGAATTGCCGCAAAAAACTCGTCCGGCGATGAGCACTAAAGTCGCTTCTTGTGATCGCACTAAATTTCTGTTCGTGGCCAGCCACTGTCTAAATTTCATTTTCGTTCATCTCTTGTTTGACGACGCCTCATTTACGCTTCTTCTGATTTCGAAAGTTTTTGATGTTGTTCCACATTTTCAACCCTCAGTAAGCTTGCAGCTTTCCAAAATTTTTTTCTCCAACGGGAAAATGGGAAAAATATCACTTTTGGAGCTTTGATGCGATTTCGTTTTGTCACTCAAATGTGAGGGCCGCGAAATGACTAATTCGTGCACAAGCATAGTCGACTGATCCTCAAATCCGCTACATCTCAAGCGATCCAGCTCGATTGCAATGCAAAGTGAACGGAAGGATTTCTACATATACGGCTTCGTTGGCGCTCGTTTTTAGACCAAGATTTCTGGCATAATTCTGCACAAATAATTTACCAGCTTTCCACGAACTGCCACGGTGGAGGAAGGCGTGATTAAGGAGGGTCACTAACTTTCGTCATTAAATCACTCGTCACACGTCACAAAGTACATTCCAGTCATGGACTTAATCTTCATAGATTATTTCTGGACCTTCCTTTTACTTAGGCTATCTACGAAGAAGCCATCTCACGTAGAAGTCGGGAGCCTGAAAGTTAGCGGTTTCTAGGATGCGTTGTTGCATAACATTTTGATGATGTATTATACGCTATTAGAATTTGAAGGTAATTTTCCGACACCCAACGTCCATGCGGTCTGATCCAGCCGTACCTTCCGGTTTCAGACCGCAACCAAAACCATAGATATGCAAGAGGAGTTGATAATACTTCATCCTTAACGTCACTGTTCGGCGTCAAACAGTAGGACAACGCTCAATAAACGCTGCTGTTTCTGCACAGTTTCATGCTTCGATAAAAAGAGTGAGGATCCAAAGGAACAAGGAAACGATAATACTGCTGCAGTAGACAACACACGTAACAGTTTAAATGCACAGATGCACTCTTTCAATCACTCCGATGCGATAGAAAATGAAAACACGATCGCCACAGTTCACGGTTCGCTGCCATGTCGTTCACTGTCTCCAATCAGCTAGTTGACTAATCTTTCGGACCCCAACCACGAAGACGTGAGACACCTACTTTGCGTAAGCTCGCTGTAAATCTTCTCATCCCACGTTGCCACGTCATCTGTTGACCTCCAAGTGGCTTCTTCCATTCATTGGGAGGAACATAAAACCAGGCAAAATAGGGTAGATGAGTGTTCGACATACGCAACACATGACCCAATCAGCGTAAGAAGCTCTGATGAAATCACTCACCTCCTCGCTTCGTGATATTCGGAACGAGGAACGTATTCCGTTATCGCGGAGCGAGTCAGTGATTGTATCCATCTTCAAGAAGGGCACATGAAGTGACTGTAGCAATCATCTGAGGATTAGTTTAATTCCGATAGGTACAGAGGTCTTAGCTTCCATCATTTCCCGTTCTTTGACACCAATTCACGAGAGTAACATCCACGAACAGCGTGCCGGATTTCGTCTAGGTCGAGGATATATGAAGCAGATATTCATTCTTCGGCGCTTACTTGAAACGCGCCCCACACCGCCGCCCAACAAATGACTTTTCTCTACTCGAAAGGCGCATTCGGCTCAGTAGATCAGACAGCGCTATTCAGTGCTCTCCACTGGAAGGGTATGCCAGCGGAGTTCGTAAACCTGTTGCAAGCATTGTACCTGCATACTTGTAGTCGCGTGAAGGTATACGGTGAACTAACAAATTCATTCGAATCGACCAGCGGCGTTTGACAAGGGTGTCGCATCTCTCCATTCCTGTTCAACTTCGTCATGGATGAGGCGATGGGAGATGCTTTAGGAAGTCTTCAAGACTTAGGAATCGAACTGAGAAATGAAGGGAACCTGTGCGACCTAGATTATGCAGGTATTACTCTCATGAATAGGTGCCAAACGGCGCAGCATTGTGGAAGGCCACACCTTAGAACCTCTCGGAATTAAACTAATCCCACGATGATTGCTGTAGTCACTCTGTGTGCCCTTCTTTAAGATAGGTACAATCAGTGACTCGCCCTACGATGTCGGATTACGCTCCTCGTTACCAGTGTCACGTAGGATGGGAATAATTGATTCCACCAGTGCTTCTCCACCCAAAATTGGGGAAGTTGGTCGGGACTGACTGCTGTTCCCCTCTTCGGATGCCGAATATTCGACTGCACTTCCACTTTCATGTGACGCTTCCCAAGGATTTGCCGCTCCAGACGTCGGACTAAATAAGTTGGCGTGTAACCATCTAAACTGGTCCGTGAAGTGCTGTGACCAATGGTCCAACCTTTGTTGTCTACCATGGATGAGCTCTCCATTCCTATCATGTGAGTAATGCAGGGATGCGGAATCTAGGTTTTCGGTTCTGGGAATACCTTACCTCAGCGTATGAAGCTTAGTAGACTGCACTGGTTGGGTCACGTGTTGCATATAGCGAACACCCGTCTACCACACCGTGTCCTATTTTGCGTTCCTCCCACGGAGTGCAAAATTCCATGTGGAGGTCATCAGATGACGTGGCAACGTGGAATTAGAAAGTGTACAGCGAGCTTACGTAACGTAGGTGTCTCACTCCTTCGTGGTTAGGGTCCGAAAGACCCGTCAACTAGTTGGTTTGAAACAATGAAGGATATGGCAGTGAACCGTGAACTGTGGCGATCGTGTTGTTATTTCCTGTCGAATAGTGGCTTACTAGTGGTGTGTGTTGTGTGAGACCTCGTGTTACCATTTAGTAAGTTTTGGCATGCCGACCTTCTGATATACTGAGATCGGGCGCACGAGGTCATCCCCTTGCAGATTCAACCATTTACATCTTGAGGCGCACTGTCCCGACATAATACGTGTGTTGTAGTTTGTCAGGACAGTGCTTCCTGTATCCTGGGGGCCGCCATGTTGGTGTATCGGGCACGTCATCTGGTTCCATGTTTGATTTGGTTGCTTAAGTGTTAAATGCGGCTGGTAAGTTTACTGGCATTGGGTTCACGCTGTTTTTTGTGATATCCAATTCAGATTGTAACGCGTATGAAATTCGGAGACTACTGTCCAGCATGCACATTGCGTTGGTTTGGTTGTGCAAGTATTGATACTGCCTAAGACGCGTATTGAACCCCGGATCACGTTCGTTTTATAATGCTCTCCAAGTTGTTCACTGGACCCCTTCGGGGATCGCTATCTCCGTGCATGCTACAAGTGACCTTCACGGTGTCACAACGAGACTACACCTTGACATGGTGTGACAGCTTGCGTGCCTTCAAGATCCAACGAGCTATACAGGATGGCTTATCTCAAGCCAAAGATCCAATCATGTCTGTTGGTGGGCTTCCACTCGCCTATACATACCCCGCTGCCTTGCGGTCAGGTTCTTGTCAGAACCAAAGGCTTTCGTTGAGAACCCTAATCGTTCTTCTGCTTAGCGGTTGGACTCCTTAGCAGTACCCGTCCATTATTCCCCATGAGTTACACGCCTACAAATAACTCCATACTGCATCGGTCGTCGCGCAAGATAATCGTGACATCACTGCCCATTGCATTGAGCTGGGTGGGTAGTGATAAGTATGTTACTGTTCAGAATTCCCTTTTATTCAACCTGTTTTCTCTGTCTCCAATCCAATCTCTTTCCCCTTCTACCTACCCATAGTGTTTCCATTGATAACACGCCCGATACTCGCAGCGGTTTATTGTCAAGTAGTGTAGTAGGTTGTTTCAATCTGCTAGCTCACATTTTTTCAAGCCTCGTCAGCATCTGAATCCCGGTTCGTTCAATGTGCGCGCTTTAATGCAGGCTGGCCAACAGGCGTGTTTGGCTCTGACAGTGGACTGACTCACTTTCGATTGATGTCTGCTGTGTGAGTGAAACACGAATTCAGGATTCGAGTAGAGCAATTCAGCTAACTGCGCCTAATGTCTCGTCAAGATATTTCCTTCACACTTCAGGTGATGAAGCAGCTCAAACTGTGGGTCAGTGCGGTGTAGGAAGTCTTGAGTGAGAAGGCTGAAACAGCCCTTCTAGACTGGATCCCAATCAGCAGTCGCTTGTGCGCCATGAGACTGCGGGGATTAGTGGGCGTCCGGAAAGATAGTGGTGTTAAGCGCATTTTATTTGTTATCTCGGTATGCGCTCCAACAGACTGCAGCACTGACATGTTGAAAGACGAGTTTTTCGATGACCTCGTCACTCTTGTTCAGAAGAACAAACGGTCTGACATTGCAGTGGTGACAGGTGATTTTAATGCACAAGTTGGAAAACTGAGTACATCGGAGTCGTGTTCAAGTGGGCGGTGCGCCTTGCCTGCTCAGCGAACAGACAACGGGGAAAGACTTCTCCAATTTTGTGCAGACAATCGTTTATTCCTACTTAGTATGAATTTCCGACACAGTTCGCGTCGCACTGCGACATGGCGTTCTAACTCGACGGGTACTCTGAGTCGGATTGACTATGTCGCAATTAGCTACCGTTGGCGTGGTTCTGTCCAGAACTGTAGATCATACTGGACCACGTACGTCGAATCGGGCCATGTGTTAGTTTTTACGAGATTTTTGCTGCAGCTCAACGGCCATCGGCGCATGCCACAAACCCGATTGGTTGTCAAATGACTGTCTGATTTGGCTGTTCGCAACAGCTACGAACATAAACTATTTGAGGAACTAAGAACTTCGACGAGCAGTGGGATCAAACTAAGCAGGCCATGCATTGAACAGCAGATTTCGCCTGTGATCCTAGATCTAGCGTTCATCAAAGACACTGGATCTCTCAAGAGTCGCTAGGCTTAATGGCGGATAAAACGCCAGCTACCTAACTGCAAGGAAGTGAAGAAGATGCGTCGGCAGTTGCAGCGTCAGTTGACGATAAGCCTTAAGAATGACCGCAAAAACTGGTGGATTAAGGTAGCCGGCGAGATGGAGGAAGCGGCGGCTTCAGGTAACACTCAAAGACTGTTTAACCTTAGATGCGACAGCGGTGGTCGGCGAACTTTGGTTAGTATAGTCGTGTGCAACAGGAATGGAGAACTCATCCATGGTAGACAACAAATGCTGGACCGTTGGGCACAGCATTTTGAAGATTAGATTAGCTGGCCACATGCTAACGTATTTTGTCCAACGTCTGCAGCTTTGAATCCTTGGGAGGTGTAACTTGATTCCCCAACGGAAGTGGAAGTACAGTCGAATATTCAGCTTCTGAGGCGGGGAAAGGCAGCCGGTCTCGACCGCCTTCCCTCAGTTCTTTTCCGATTGGGTGGGGAAGCTCTGGTGAAATCACTTACCTCTGCTTCGTGATATTGGGAACAAGGAACGTATTTCGTTATCGTGGGGCGAGTCACTGATTGTAACCATTTTCAAGATGGGCACATCGAGTGACTAGTAACCATCGAGATATTAGTTTACTTCCGATAGTTACTAAGATGTTGGCTTCTCTTTTGCTGCGTCGTTTGACTCCGATTTGGGAGAATAATATCCGCGAACAGAAGGCCGGATTTCGGCCAGGTCGAGGTTGCATCGGCCAGATATTCACTCTTTGACAGATACTCGAAACGCGCCACACGCACCGCCGCCCTAGGATCATAGTCATTCTCAACTTGAAAGACCCGTTCGACTCAATGGATCGACCAGCACTATTCAGTGCTTCCACTGGAAGATCATACCAGCGAAGATCGTAAGCCTGTTGCGGGCATTTTACTTGCATATCTATGGTCATGTGAGGGCATACGGTGAACTAACAAATTCATTCGAAACGATTAGCGGCGTTCGACAAGGGTGTCCCATCTCTTCCTTCCTGTTCAACTTAATCATGGACGAGTTTATGGGATGTATGAGTTGGACTGGATAATGGAGGAAAGCTGTGTTCTGGATTTTGCAGACGACGTCGTGTGCCTTTTTGGGTCTTTGGACCATGCACAATGAGCCTTAGATCGACTGTGGAGATCGGCTGCTAGGTTTGGCATGTGCTTTGCACCTTCAAAGTGCAAAGTACTGTTACAGGACTGGACGACAGCAGCGCCGAACTTGATACTGGGTGGAGAGGAAATAACAACTGTGGACCGTTTCACCTACCTTGGTAGCTGCGTGTCNGTAACCATCGAGATATTAGTTTACTTCCGATAGTTACTAAGATGTTGGCTTCTCTTTTGCTGCGTCGTTTGACTCCGATTTGGGAGAATAATATCCGCGAACAGAAGGCCGGATTTCGGCCAGGTCGAGGTTGCATCGGCCAGATATTCACTCTTTGACAGATACTCGAAACGCGCCACACGCACCGCCGCCCTAGGATCATAGTCATTCTCAACTTGAAAGACCCGTTCGACTCAATGGATCGACCAGCACTATTCAGTGCTTCCACTGGAAGATCATACCAGCGAAGATCGTAAGCCTGTTGCGGGCATTTTACTTGCATATCTATGGTCATGTGAGGGCATACGGTGAACTAACAAATTCATTCGAAACGATTAGCGGCGTTCGACAAGGGTGTCCCATCTCTTCCTTCCTGTTCAACTTAATCATGGACGAGTTTATGGGATGTATGAGTTGGACTGGATAATGGAGAAAAGCTGTGTTCTGGATTTTGCAGACGACGTCGTGTGCCTTTTTGGGTCTTTGGACCATGCACAATGAGCCTTAGATCGACTGTGGAGATCGGCTGCTAGGTTTGGCATGTGCTTTGCACCTTCAAAGTGCAAAGTACTGTTACAGGACTGGACGACAGCAGCGCCGAACTTGATACTGGGTGGAGAGGAAATAACAACTGTGGACCGTTTCACCTACCTTGGTAGCTGCGTGTCCAACGATGGTAGCTCGGGATTGGAGAGCAGTATGCGTATATCCAAGGCTCGGGCAGCTTACGCTGGACTGAAGCATTTGTGACGTCGGCCTGATATTTCACTGAAGTTGAAAGGTTGTGTGTACTGTGCTGCATTGCGCTCACTTCTGTTGTACGGTTGCGAGACGTGGAGAATGCGTGTTGGCGATTGGAGGTTTTCGATCGTTGATGTCTACGTAGTATGGCTAAGATTGGATGGAGTGACCGGATGAGTAATATTGAGGTTAGGAATCTGGTATTGGGTGCCATTACTGAGAATAGCTTGTTTCATCGAATGATGGTTAGTGGACAACACTGGTTGGGTCACGTGTTGCGTATGACAAACACTGGTCTTTTATATCATGTATGGCTGCGAATCGTGTGCAGCCGCGATCGTGCTGTCATTTTCTATCGAATCAGAATGATTGGCAACACGTCCGTTTGTACAGTTAGACGGTGTTTCGTGTGCTGGTTGCTGCGGTATCTTATCTTCTCCCGCCTGTGTATGCCCACTTCTTGTTCCGCTCGGATGCTTACTCTTTTTATAGAAACGTGTAACTCTGGGTAAAGGCAGCGGTCAGTGAGGCTTGCTTTACTGTTTAACGCTGAACGATGATGATGATGAGTCAGAATGATTGAAAAAGTGTGATAGTTGCACTTTTGTTTTAATATGTTCTCGTCTTCTAGTTCATTGGTTTGATGTGATCGCTGTGAATTGCGGTACTGTGGGTCTCGTTCGGTTCACTGATTGCTGCTACGATTTTCTTAATCCGTCGTGGAATGTTTCAAGTTTAAAGCTAGAATTCTGTTGTCATGGGAATGTTTTTGTATTTTATTTACTGTATGTTTGTAATCGGTTTGCCCGCTATCAGGAGTAGCGAATATAACTGAATCATTGCCAGGTTAGGGATTTTATCACTATTGAATAGCTCAATTTAAACCGTTGGACCGAGCTTTGCTTAGTACCGATGCATTTGAACAGGCTGAGGGTAGTTTCAAAACAGGGTATGCCTAACTTAACGTATCCCTCTTCTGTCCAATTACGCCGAGTAAAGCACTGTCCGTTTTCTGGTTGTTTTGTCTCCACGCGCACTCCGGTGCGACTAAAGTCCACAGTTTTGGTTTAACGCAATTTTTCGGACATGTTCCTCACCAGGACGCTCGCTACTTGATGAAACTGAGAACCGCATTCTTCGTTCTCATGCTGTTTCGGCTTTGGGAAACTACGAAGATGGTTCTAAGTTTGGTACTACTTATCAATGATATCGTCTGTCATGAAAAAATGGAATTCGAGGCATAACAGGAGTAGTTGAAATTTCTTGTCGACGACGGGCTCGGCATACACCTGTATAGTGTAATATAGCTTGACAAACACCTGGTCCTGGCACTTTACAGAAATGGGTTCCAGATGGTTTGCAGAGAAAGTGACGTAATTGCCTAGGTAAATGTTTACAGGGACAATGAATTGCTGAAAGCCGTTTGACACGTTCAAATGAAGACGGAACAGTTGAAATCTATGGTTAGAATATGCGTCTCTAAGTCTGCACACCGGCATCAGTTATCCGTTCACACCTGGCTGGTGTCAACAGATCCATATTTCTATAGTCAAAGACGTTTCTGATATATGCAGTGACCGCTTTTTCAATTGAAGCACTAAGGAAAATGTCGTAGTTGTGATGAGATTTCGCGATTGTCTGTTAACGCCGATAAAGCGTAATTTTGCATAACGATTGAAAGACTTGATAGGCAAATTTAGAGTTGCCCAGCTCCATGCTTCTCTTCTCCGTTCGTGTTTTTATAATGTGTCCGAGAATTTCTTTTCTTTTGATTGAGGGACTTCAGCATCAGCCGATCCAGAAGCAGAATTATTCACAGGTAATCTGCCAAAATACGGAAATATTTTGTTCCCTTGCAATTAGGTGCTTGATTGTTCTGTTCCGTTAAAGAATACCTAGTATCACTAAGGTTCCGTCAATTTGCGGATGCAACCGACTTCCATGTTAAGAAACTTCTGTTAGATCAGGCGAACAACACCAGCAGACATATATATATATATAT
>LUCM01006474.1:0-25710 GCA_008360955.1 Fasciolopsis buskii
TCAGCTGGAATAACTTCAGACTGTCATCTCTCCCTTTTTGGTCCCGGTTGTGTGCGTTTGTACTCTAGTCTTGCCAATGGTCTATCATCCATTGTCTGGCCCGATCCTCGCACGTCTCAACACACCGTGAAAGCAAGCTGACCCGAGGCTCAGATCAACTATACCGGGACGGACAAATTCGAACTGCTCCACGGCTGCGGTGACGTGGACATTGCTTCTAATCCAAATAATTCACCAACGTAAACTGATGGCCCTGTTGCACGTTTGCCTAGATATCGATCCACGATGCTTGCGATCCTCTGAGCGGACAAGTCTTCCAACTTGCAGATATACCGCTGGAGCTGCCCGCCCCTGTTTAACATTCCCACCACGTTGCCATCCGATTGCTGCGAGGGCGCCCACAGTTAGATCCCTCTTCCAGATGCCGCTACCATTGTCTACCGCGAAGATCATCCCTAATTTCCTCCTCGGCAATCGCGACTATCACTACACCAGTAACTGCTATCAGCTAAGCTGTCAGCCAAGAAAACAAAATCCAGACGCGAAGATTCAATTTGTCTGTGCTCTCGTGAACACAACCTGCAATATGATGTACTAAACACGAGCTATTGAGATTTTAATTCAAAGCTAGATGATCCTTCGCCAAGACTTTCTGGAGCTGGTTATCAATCGCGCACCGCCAGTCAATTCATGTTTAAATGCATCAAAGTTGAGTATCGCCGGCGCGAAGTTTGGCTGGCAACCAACGGTGGACGTTTCCTCATGGTCGGATTCCTCAAAAATCGAGAGGGTTATATGATGAAGATGAGGATAAACGCTGATGTGATAAAGGGATTGGGAGAATGAAAACCACGCTGAATATCATGTGAGACGGATGGACAATGGTAACTAAAAACATTCAATACTCAAATGAATGCTTAGAATGAAACAGCGGGAAACACTCAAGGTTGCATTAAACAATTTACGGGAAGGGAATACATGAAGAATTTTAAAAGGAGACAACGGAACTCATAAGAATGGTCGCTGGAATTATGCGGCTGAACGCGGACTGTGATTTGGCGGGAGGAAAACCAGTACCTATAAGAATTACAGTCAACTCTTATATACACATGCCATGAATGACCTTTGTATTATCTTTGTTTAATATTGGAGATTACGTTGTTCTGTGGCGGTAAGGGTCTTGACGTTGGGAAGTTGCGTAACATTTCAATGGTGTTAGGACCACTGTTTTTGCCAGTCGTAAGTGTTCAACTGAGTTAAGGTACCTGGGACCCTCATTTGATCGGCTCCGTTTGTCTTAGGGTTAAGCGACCAGATACTGGAGCGTTGAATCCGGATAAAAGCTTCCTAATAGGGACAGGAAACCAGCGCATGGGTTAGGGTGGAGCTTTCTGCGATAAACTGCGTTGCATCTGTGGCCAGTGGCGTCTCTGGGTAGAGCCGGAGAGAGAGGGCAGACTAGAATTTGTTGCAGCCGGTGTTAAGTTGAGTAAACAAAAATGGAAACAATGATAAGAGTCAGTTTCTTGCGAAGAACACAGGGTTCACAAGACTTTCCTGAAATACGTAGGAGGGAGTGTTTCGGTGACGGGACTTTTGCAGCAAACTTAACGCTCGTTTACTACCTATAGGGTATATGTTTCAGTCAATCCTTGGCAGCATGCTCTTTTTTCATCGCGTTTTGCTCTCTCATCTTTTTACATCTTCGCGGACGCAGCCTCCGACACCGCTTCGGCAGCAAAGTTTTAATAAATCCTGCATCCACACAATGCCTTACTTATCATCAGCTTAAAGACGTTGTGATTAACCCCGTCCTCTGATTCTGCCTGCAATTCGGTGACATAGCAGCAAGATAGAATAGACATGGTAATAATTTTATTGGCAATTCAATCAAATTTCCTTTTCCCGCACAAATGCGTCTGTAGCATCTCGCATGACTGAAACTTCCTCCACCTTCTATATTTTCCTCTTCTGGTACCAGAATATTCTTAAACACTTCTTCTTAATGACACCGGCTTTGGTCGTCGGTTGTTTTCGGCTCGAAGTATTTACCTTTATTTTATTCTGTGCCCTTTAGTAAAGATCACTTTGCGGACAAATGGTGCAGCTACGGTCAACTGACTTATGGCAGTTTGTTTTGCTGCGGTTCACTATTATTTTTCGTTCACGTTGGTTGAGCGTAGATGCTACATTCGTTTGCATTGACCTTTGGCTTCCATGTTTTGCGCCCGCGATACGCACCTTTGCTGCATTCAAACAATATAACTCGCAGTGCGGGACTGGTAATCAGCCACAGAAAAATCTTTGCGAACCATTATTTAGCTTTGTGTTAAAGCCCCCTGCTCGGGAAACCATATTGCCTGTTACGATCTTGTGAGCGAAACCATATTGCATTGTATGTTTGGTTTCCGCTTTCCGAATCTGCACTGTGCCTTCTTGGCCCAATTTTGATCTTATCTTGCGCATGACTCTCGTATGTCGATAAATATACAATAACAAACAAATCTTCCAAATTACCAAAGGTTGCTCATACTCCCTGTCACTTCGATTTATATTGTCCGTATTTGCTGTGCATCATCTATGTGAAACATTGATCTTGCCCTGCGCACGCATCTCGCAAATCGAGAAATATGCATTATATTATATTATATGATCAGGCAAGTGTCCCTTTGGCTTGCTTAGGCATGCAGAATTTTTTGTACTTACTTGAAATACGGGATAATGTAACCTGCATGCTTCGCGGCAAACTTCAAGAAATATAATAATGTTGATATTTATTACTCACGAGTAAAAAGAACTGAGAATGCCCAAGGACAGCAACCTGTGATGTTCCGCGTGTCTTTTTCCCATCTGGATTAACATTTACTCACCAAGACTGTTAAGTTACAACTGCTGATAAATTGCTAATCCTGGCTAATCCAGGTTAATCCAGTTATGCCGAAAGCTGGTAGTTTATCGTCTAGCAAAATGACCTGCGGAGTCAAGGGCTTTACCGAAGTCTTCGTAGCATACCTAGACTGTTTCATTTTTACCCACGAGGCGAGCTGTTCCATCAATAAACATTAAAATTGTCCTTAAGCACGGCCTGTTCCCGAAGAAACCGTGCTGCGCCGAAATCGAAGTTGTTTTTCACAAAGTCCGGCGATAGCCAGTATCTAACTGTTCGTTCCGAAAAGTTACACGACACTGATGCCCGAATTATCGGCCCGCTGTTGTTAGCTTTATGTCTAGAACTTTGTGGATGGTAGGACGTCTCATTTGTCTTCGGGATCTGCAGAATATGACACAGCTATCTCAAAAACATTTTCAAAGGTGGAGCCCGACTCCGAATGGGGCCAATAAGGAAAAGCGAACGGACGATCTGGTTGCCAAAGAAAATCTTAGCGATGATCCAAGCGTCCGGTGGCAAAATCTGGATTCTTCGCGCCAATTAGTGAAATGCTCGGCCATGACGAGGATGTGGGGTTACCTTCTCTGGTTACCAGCAGTGGCGCCATAAGATAACTTTGGGCAATTTAATTACGAAATCCCTACTTGAGTGTTCCTTGGGGTGGGGGAATTGCTGAGTGATGACTGAAATTGTTGGCATTTGGCGTCGGAATTACGATAATTCTGAACAGCGCAAAATATAAGCACACAAGAAGCAGCGTCTAAGAGCGCTTTAAGGCTTACTTTGGCCGGAGTGACCCAATATCTCGTGCAAGCCATTATAACGGTGTCTACAGCATCCGGCGGAACTAGGATACGACGAAGGTGGCTCAGGTATTGTCGGATAAGTAGAAAACAATGCACTAGCCACAACTATGGCCACACTGCTCAGGCATGCCCAGCAAGTTGGCTAGATTCATGTTTGTCAGAGGCAATCGGCTGGGGAAGGCACGGAAGAAGGCAGTCAAAAACCCTGCTGGAGCAAGCATCGGTCGATTCAATCAACAAACCACTAACGAAACTCGGATGCTTGCCATGACTTCGTTTATACAAGGGCTGAAATGCACGGCAAACAGTGCCCACGACCACTTATGGAGAGAGGTGACAAATCATTCGCACTAATATATTTCACTCCTGCTCCATTTTCGCAGTTGAACTGATACTGCCGCACGTAGTGAAGATGGGGCTTTGGGAAGTGCCAGAGAAAATGCCGGTTGGCAGGTTCGTGCTTGTGCTTTTGGGGATAGCGTTACTCTTGGAATTCACAGGAGTCAGGAGGGCAGTGTTTTAGCTGGGGCAACTGGGTTTAGCGCTGGACAAGATTGGTTTGCGAAAGAGGTCTTGTGATAGGTTTTGGATCAGGGGGGCGAGATGAAGTTATCTATAGCTTTCCAGATAGCCCGGGGGGCCACAGCTAAACCGTGCAAAGATTTGACAAAACTGGTAGTTGGGGTGAGGATTTAGGCGTACAGCAGCAGGAGGAGCACACTGCAGCGGCGGTATTTCATTTAATATTTACTAGTACTTGGGTAAAAGTAGGGAGGATGAGCGGCAGGCTCTAAATGTGGAGCATTGGTATCACACTGGAAGGCAGCAAATGAGTCACCCAAGGAGGGTGGAGGCTAGAGTACAGTAGGCCAATCCCCTCGTGATTGTATTCAGCGGTTAGTTGGCCACCGTGCGTTTGTGTACCTTTTGACATTGCAGAGCTCATGCCGGGATGGCCTATTCGAGTTGAGTATGCACAGAGTGCCGCGAAGTCGACCTTTCCATGCAAAAAGTAATGTCGCATTCCAGTTATAGGCTGTCTTTAATAAATAATTACGTGGAAAACGAAATTATTAAATAAAAAATAAAAAATTTACACTCAGCCCCTCATAGAGAATATAAAAGAACTCATCCGAAAATAATCACAACGCATTAGGACAGGATGCTAAGCAATTCGCGTGAAACACGGTCACGGTTTGTCAAAATTCGCGCTAAATATGGACCGTGTAGTTCCTAAAGATATTGATTGTGGAGGGTATGGAACGAAACGCGGATCGTGTCGAAATAAGAGAGCGACACTTTGAAGAATCAATGTGCAAAGGATACGGGATATCACAAAGAATTTTGTGAGAAAATTTCTCACATGCTGATAAGTGTTGATCATATGGATTAAGGGACAATTCAGTTAGTGGTGCACAGGACACCCGGCTAATAACTGACAGTCCCCGACGAACAATTTTAGTCTTTTTGAGAAATCCTCGAAAAATGGCTGGAGAACGGTAAAGAAGGAATGAGAAACACACTGGCATACAAATCGGGAGATGGTGCTTTGTTTCAATTTGTGGTGCCGAAGCTTCCTGGTTTGAAATGACAGTCGTCGGTGACTCTTTACATAGGAAGGAATGTGAGCAGTCCGCTTGAGATTTCTAGCAATAGTGACCTCTAGATATTTCACAGAATCAACCCTGGTGAGCGTTTCTGAGTTACTGAAAGACGTTTCGGATGGGTAGGCCGACCGAGAGCCTGAGAGAGAACGGACATTGGAAAAATTTAGATGTATTGAGATCTAAAATGGCTCGTGCGGAGAGGTGGTAAACAGAAGATAGTTTGTTGGAAAAACTTTGGAAATCGTCGTTGTTTGAAACGCCTTGATAGAGGGCAACGTCATCAGCATATTTTTAAAGATGACACGGTAAGCTGTTGGATAAGTGGCTGAGAAAAGACGGAATAACAACACACTGAAGTATTCCCTAGTTAAAAATTACCGGTTTCATGTTTGCCACCAATTCTGTTCACTGGATTCGGTTAGCAAAGTAATCAGATAGCTATTCTAATAAAGAAATGGGACAACCAAATGTTCCCAGTTTGTGAAGTAGAATAGACCGTGGGAGTAAATCAAATGCTGATGAATGGTCCAGGATGGCGCAAAGCACAGATTTCATTGATGTGTTTAAGGAATTACAAATGCAGTGACTAGGGAAGGCAACAGCATCCAGAGTGGACCCGTTAGATTTATAGGAAAAATGAAAAAAGACGTCAGGATGATAAATAGAAGAACGCTGGCGCTTAAACATACCATACTCCGCCAGCTTAATACCGGAAGACGTTAAGGAGACGGAGCGAAAACGTTTTGCTAAAGCGGTAGAATTGGTAGATTTAGGAATGGGAATAATAGTGACGGGTCTTCAACAATCAGGTCAATGACAAGTTGATTAGAGAAGAAAATGCATCCGTCGGACACACAGAACTAAGCATCACAGAGCTGAGGACAGACTATCAGTGATAGTATTAGTGGTGTGAAAATGGAGCACCTCGTCTCTAGAAAAACGTCCAACTTTCATATCATCACCCTGAACAAATATGATCAGGTTATAAATAGAAGGATGAATGGAAGCACAATTGTTGCTGTCGACATCAGCAGAAGCTTTCGTGTTTTTCCTCCTCTTCCCAAACAATAGTCGAATGCCTTGCCACAGGAATCAATTGTTCTTGCCAGTAAAGATTTGGCTGACGAACGTCATGTCGATGCCCCGGATTTCAGCTTTTACTAAGTTGGAAATGTATCACACCCCTGGGTTATTACGAGATTTGTAGGAGTGCTTTTTGCATTATCTTAGAGATTTCAATTTCTGGGTGGATATACGGCCATTGGAGACGAATAGTGTTTCCTTGAGGCAGCAAATAGCAAAGATTGTGTTGGCCATCGTGAAAAGATTGAGACTGTTGTTGAGCAGGGGTTCAAAAGAGAAACAAGTAGATGTGAGTGATAAGGATTTCTTTCAGAAGAATAAGGTTGTGGCGTGAAACGGTACGGAGGCAAACTCGGATTTGATTTGTTCGCCTGAAGGAATGGAAAACTGACCTAGAATATATCTCGGACCTTAACAGAAGCAGACAATGATCACTACTTGAAATTTGAGCACGCAATTTCAGGAGAAATAAGTCAGGGTTGTTGGCAATAACTTTATCCCGCCGCTGGTGGGAAAAAAACAGAGATCAGTCAAATCAAACACAGCTTGTGGTAAGGTAGATGCATGTTTGAAATCAGCCACAAGAATACGCAGGTTATCCTTAAGAAGAGAAACAATAAATGCTAGGAAAGAGTCAAAAAAGAGGTGATATTTTTTTGCAAGCTAAAAGGAGCAGTGTACAACTCCGTTATGCTTGTATTGGTATGACGAGAAAAATTAGGATGACACTGTCACGAGACTGTCAATTCTACTGAGTACGTCTAAACAGCTTCGGACTTGCCAGACCCGAAAGAATTTATGTATGTCACAATGCCGCCTCCAGTCTTCTTCTAGTTGGAAACTCTGTCCTGCTGATGGAGTCTGAAGATGTCTATCGACAGCAGCGAATCAGCGATATCCGGGTTCAGCCAAGATTCTTGTATGCAGATGACACACATGTGAACATGAATCGGCGATTGAATTCTGAGAGACAGGTCAGACATTTTATTAAACAGAGAGCGAATGTTGATACTCAACAATGCCGGAATAGACATCTTGGCCGAAAAAACCGCTTGCCAGCTAGCACGAGTGTCTCTTCTAGGTCGATTAGAAGTTCGTTCAGGCGCGGAAACATTGAATCCCGTTATATGCGGAGAGACGGCTCGGTTTTTGAACAAAAGTAACTCTTAGCGATTGTAGCATCGAACGGAGAAAATGATCGAATCAAATATCCAACAACAAAATAGTGGAATAGGATGAACAGAATTGTGGCACAGCCTGTCAAAGGGCGCCCCGGGAATGTGTGGTTATTTGAATCATAATAATAACGTATATTTCTCGATTTGCGACAGGCATTCGCAAGGCAAGATCAAATTTCTACAATGTTGATGCACAGGAAATGCAAATAATGGAAATCGAAAGGGATAAGTGTTTGGAAGCAAACCTGAGTTATCGCGGGGGCAAACTGGAAAGTAAAATGAGATGCTGCAAAGCAATGGGGAAAGTAAAATTATACCACTGAAAAGGACAAAATGGAAAATTAATTTTCAAGACCAAGAAGAGTTTCCTGGGACTGTTTGCGAACACCGGACTGCGAGTCATTTCATGTTTAAGCGCGGTAAATTTGCGCAATGCTGGCGAAAAACATGGACGAAGCTCAATGGCGGATGTCGAAATATGGCCGGAGTCCCAAAACGTCACGAGCGTTACTTAATGAGCGGAAACAATGAACTGAGGAGATGACAAGCAGTCGTTATGCGGTAGTTGGATGGAATTGGTGAAAACCAGGTGGACCGTCAGGAAAAGTGGATGAGACACGTATCTGAAAACAACAAACGGCCAAAAAGTGTTGTAGGTGGAGGAAGACTGTCAAGATTATCTCAAACTATCTGGAGGAAGTTTATGAAGCTTCGGATATGGAGCCTCCAAGGATAGTGGCTATATTTACATACGGATGGCGATAAGCTCTACTGGTAGGTGCGTCAGATAAGTGATTGACAGCCTATCTGGGATGGGGTATAGACCAAGCGGTTGGTATTAGCATGATAAGACATCGATATGACGGCAATCACCAGCGCAGTCATACCGTCAAAGCTCTTAGTTTAGGGCACCGATGTTGGTAGATTAAGATTAGCATGTTTGCGGGGTGGTTGGATGGGATAAATTGAGTGGGTTTCATCCAGATCTACCGGTATTGGTTGCGGCTAACGCAGATAATATCCAGGTTTTGCCACCTTCGCAGTGGCTATACGCAAGGGTGGGGTGCCAATACCGTCAGCAGGTTTATTCTCAGATAGACCAACAACAGAATTTTGGGGTGAGGAGCTTTGGTAGGAACTTGAGCAGCGCAAAGCGGAAGAGACACATCGTACGAACTGTTTAAAGGTGCCGCTTTTAGGAGCACTGCGTAATCACCGCCTGCATATAGGTCCCTGTAGTGGTCACCCGGCACGGGATTGCGGGACGTGTGGGGTGATGAGGTCTTTCGCAGGGAGAAGGCAGATCATTTGAGACCATGGCAGTAGGCTCTGGATTTGGCAAGTCAGGAGGACCCTGCACTGAGTGTACTGGTTAGAGGGGAAGCGCCGGATATAATCAAATTCTTGCCCACTTCAGAAGCTGCGGCAGACTTCTGTGACCGTTACATATCTCTCTGGAAGGGAGTTTTATCCGTAAATATCCTGGTATTTTTATAAGACGTATAGTTATCAATGTTTGCCTAGTTTGCTATAAACTCCTTGGCAGAAAGTTCATCACGAAATTTGAACAAAATTGGACAGTTATATTCGGGGGATTTCTTCCGGAGCCTAGAGCAAAGACAAGAGTGGAGAGTCATACTAAAAACATTGAGTATGGTAGATTGCAACACTGGCACTGGGAGGCGCTGCGGTATATTACATATATATTTGCATTTGCAATAAGATTTTGGGCTTCTTTAGTAGCAGAATCAAAGAGTCGCCCTGTGGAAGCTAGATTGCTGGCATTAATGTCATTTGAAGGAGTAAATTAGGCTGTCAAATGGGGACACTTTCGAGGACAAGTCCTCGATCTGTCGGACTTTGATTTCTAGGTCCCTTAATCTTTTTGAGACATCTAGAGCTTTGTATCCAGAATTATAAACATGTGAATAGGCGGAATTGAGCATGATTTAGATGGAATCAGGGGTTTAAAGAGTTTTCTGAGTACCGCGGTGTGGCGCTGACTTCTCTTTGTTTCAGCTGGTGAAGGCATCGTAGGGGTTAGTAGCAGACAAAAAGATGGTTTCAAGATGTGCGGGAGAGTGTTGGTGAAAAGATAAGTAGACAGGTTTACGGCAAACATCCTCTCAAAAGTAAATCGACGAACGGAGAGAATGTGGTTAGCAGCACAAAAGAGTTTAAAATAGGTACAGGCTTGAGCTAAAAATGTGACGGCCCAGGCTTGAAATAAATATTGAAAGAATCGTCAGCGAGAAATTATGTGAAAAACTAATGCTTGAAAAAGTTTAGAAAAGATTATCAACTAGGAAAATGGTTTGGATTAGGGTGGGTTGAAACAAATTCTCTATCAGGACTGCGTATCTTGGTATTCTAGGTGGAAACAGAACCAACCGAGAAACATATTTCTCAATATTGTTCTAATCATGCACTGCCTACTTGTGTCGTACGAGTAACTGAATAGAGTGTAAGGACTCATTCAAATGCTTTCGGTGGGAAAAATCATCCAACCGCTTACCAGTCACAGATTTTGTCATCTTTCGTTTATTCTTTTAGAAAAAAGCATTTCTCTCTTAATCAAAAGGTCAGCAGACCAATTTTCTGTGATTGCTGATGATACCTGGCTTCTCGTAACTCTTGCACTCTGTTCGTTCGGTTCGGAAGTATGGTCGGTGTTTTAGATATTCGGTAAAAATTAAGCAGCCTTAGTGTGGTAATCTTCACAGTGATAACATAACGACCTCGAGGGCTACACCAGCTATCCAATAAGAACTCGCACAAATTACTACTTGCGTTTGCCGCGAGACATCTGATTACAAAGCTGACGATCTAGTTGGAAAATCACAATCTTCTCGAATTCCTGGGTGTAAACCTAAACCGAGTCAAGAATAACCAAAAAACCTGCGTCTGGGTGGAGCCAAACATATGATTCTCGAACTTCGACTCCCGCAGTTGCAGTTTGGCTTATACAACGAGGAAGGTTTGTTGTCCGGAGACACTCGATAAATAACTGGAGGACATACGGGAAGTTTTGGGGGCAAATGCTAATCCCGATAGGCTTTCCCACCTAAATACTACTAAAATAGAGTACTGGCCTACAGTAAAGATAACGAGGAAATCAGCACATAATATCAGTCCGTTTAAGAGGGACGAACTTTCCGAGTTGTCAGAACGTTTCAATGTAAATTAATTAGAACTTTCTCCACCACAAATTTGCGAATAATGTCAGAGACCAAGCCACTTATTGCTCAACGACGAAAACATAAGTTGCTTCACACGTTTCGGCATCGCGTGTTATATCCGTTCATGGGTTTAGATAGTGCAAGATATGTTGTTCAAAGGCGTGGCGATTTTCCAAGGGGCTGGTTGAACACATTCCACCTCTTTGCGAGGCCATGGTAAAGACGATGAACAGCAACATCATGCTAAATCTAGTTCGTAGGGGACATCAAATTGCCCAGGCGATGGCCTTCACGATAGTGAGGGAACCTTAGAGGTTATCCACCCAAGCACTGGACGCTGCTTTGTTATAGACCGGAGCGTTACTATCCTCGGAGATTTCGGTGTTCACAGCCCAGACTGGATAGTGCACCCTGTCGACAACTCGGCCATAGGGAGCAAAACTGAACAATTAACCGTGACCAGCAATTTATCCCAACCAATTGGCCTCTCCATACTTATGCCTTATCGACCTGCTGGTTATGCCCATACTCTTGATCTTTACCTCACTCCCGTCGTTTCCCTCTCCTAACTTATTTCAACTCTTCTTCTCGTCTGATCGGACAGTTATACGCATTTTCTATCAGTTTTGACCGTCACAACCCTCGAGGCTCCTCCCTTTAAGGCACACCAAACTAGGACGACCTTCACCACCTCTGGTCTCCTATCTTTACAATGAGTGTTGGTCCACTTCTGACGTTTCCCCTTCTGCCTCTAATTTTTCTGACATTTTTTCTTCGATAGATGAATTTGTTTGTCCTGAACCTTCAAAAACAAGCACACCCGAATCCCGTGAGTGGTTTAATCACTCACACCATCGTGTTGTTCCATTGAAAAGAACAGCTTTTCACCTCTAGCGCCATTCACCCACTCCCGTCTCTCACCACTGTTTTGCACAGGCCAGGACACAGATGCTCGTTAGCCACACAACGGTTTCCCGTGATGCTTCGAAAACTCCCCTCCTCTCAATTTTCCTTAAACAACATTCCGTCACCTCTCAAATGTTCTGATCCAAAAGATTCATATCCCGCAGATTCCACGTCTGCCCTTAGCACCTAAATAAGTCAGCACGATCGGAGGTGGCTGCGAGTAAATATACGACAAAGTCTATATTTGCGCATTTACAGTGTACAATATCATTTTGTATCACCAAGTGAGAACTTTCGCTATAAAATCGGGGAAATACCCTGCACATGAAAGTCCACTGGAACTTCCTTAAAGTATCTTTGGGGTTTATAGTCCGACTTAGGAAGCACACACAATAGGCAACATTTCCGTTTCCTGGTTTGCTTTCTAGCACAGGTTCGCCAGTGCCATTTCCCGGTCGTGTAGTGATGTCCAGCTAGGCGATCATCATTGTACTGCTTGCAAAATCCCTTTGAAATTAAATCGTATCTTCCACGCAGTATTCCTTTGTTATACGTGTTTAACAACCGTTATGACGTCTCAATTTTAATTTCTGAAATGTGAAAATATCGCTCGCAAAAGTTCGCTTGGTGTAGACTATCTTCAACACTTTTCGAAACCCCGTATGATGTGCCACCGCCGATAACCACCTTCAATCATTTGGGCTTCTGTTTTTACGCTGTTGATTTCCCGCCGTACTTCAATAACTATGCTGAACTTTCCACTATGGCACTCTGAATTGCCAAAACCAAGAACGAGAAAACTCGCAGCATGGATAGGTGTACCGCAGGTCGTAGTTAATTGACTAAGTTTCTTTCTCAGTTCACTCATAAACGGGTAAATCATCTAGGTACACTAAGCCTTTGCTAAAATCCTTTCCTCTAAGACCAAATGTGCGAGCTGCTGGAAGGTTGCCGGAGCATTAGTACATCCGAAACGGGTTGCTTGAAGTTCAGATATGTCCCAAATGGTAGTAAAAGCGTCCTTGTTTGGATGTATTTCAACATGCGATTACTTCGATGCCCGACCAAGCGTGAAGAAATAATGAGTGCAGTCAGGAAAGTTTAGATTTTGAATGATGCTGAGTAAGGGGAAATGGCCTTTATTTCGCATTGTCCAGGTCGTGGTATTCAAGATGGACCGGAGGTACCGCGCCATTTCTTTAAGAGCACTATTTAGCTTGTCCAATGAGATGTCGAGGGGCGGGTGACATTCGAATCCAGCGTCTTCATAACCGACTCCCACAGCTCATGCTGATAGTGCATAGGCACTGCGCATGGCGGCAAAATTATTGGTGCAGCGGTAACGACGCCTATCAGGTGTTGCAGCACATTTTTAGGTCAGATATCGGTATCGCTCCCAGCAAAGATAACGTCAAACTTAATCAAAAGGGATTCCAGATAGTTAGGCAATGAACAGTCAGCAATGGCAAACGGCTGAAACAATTTCTGGAAACGTCCGACGTTGCTAACAACTGTGACTTTCTGCTTCCATGCATTATTCCGGCAGGTGAATGTGACTTCACCAATGGTAACCAAACAATTAGGAACGACAATTTTTAGCCTGATACGCTCCAAGTAAATCAAACTTCCAGTTTGACGTCCCGGGGCAGCCTGCTGGGCATCAAAGTACGTTGTCCGGTAGAGTTAATCGATGGCTGGCGCGGCTAGGACGGAGCCTTTGTCAGCCTTGGGTCCGTCGTTCACGGTTGATAAAAACGCTGTGGTGTGATCAGCGAAAACAATCTTAGGCGGTTTATCCAACTTAATGGCGGAAAAGGCGGCCAAGGTGTCAATTATAACCCCGACAGAACACAGCAGACAGTAACTTGAAAACTTAACCTTATGTGGGAGCTTGTCAAACGTTTGGAGGGACTTTGGGAAACCTCAGACGAACATGACTCACTTGGCTTTTACGTCCGCGAGCACGCGTCCCTGTGCCCAACTACTGACACTAGTGGCCGTTTCTCATACCGGTGACCCATCGCGGCCATGGTATGCTCGCTGGATGTTAGGAGCTGCGTTTAACGCTCGTGTCATGGCAATACCGGGGGATAGGCTGGCATTCTGGAAGCCAATCAAAACCGGCCAAATGAAAGTGGGTTGTCTTTGTGCAGCGGTTCAGAAGGAGCCATCGGACTGCTCCAGAATATTGGCCTCCCTGGGCGTGGATAGAAAATATAGGCTGGTCACTGAAAGAACTCCAAGATATCGAGGCGGTCAAATCCGATTATTGTTTGCCTTAGCATATGAGCTTTGCGAGACATGCCAACCAATTCGGGGAAGAGCTCGGAGACCACGGTGCGGAGAACATAGATGAAAGCAGAGAATTTCTCAACGGGCGGTTGAAAATGAATTTAAAACTAATATTCAGCTAATGAGAAACGCTCATTACCAGCGAATAGCGGCGGAGAGGTGGAATGATTTTGCGGTCACGCTAAAGTCCAAAATGCACTCCCCACGGGCTATTTCTTGAGCTGCAACCTCAACTACATATGAAGGAACATCTGGCTGCTCCAGGGCAGCATATTGCCGCAAGAAATGCTGGAAGTTGGCTGGCCATTGGGAAAAGCTATCAACAGTGTAAAACATCCAGCGGTGTGGCTGATTTTCTGCCTGTGCTTTACCCGCCATTCCCCAGCTGACCACCGAGGACAACATTGTAAGAATTGCGGAAAAAGACCTGCGCCACACTAGTAATCATAGATCCTGATTCGAAGGGTTCATCAGAAGCACTAACAGTCTATTTCGTCGGCCTTCTGACCAATTTGTATCCTGCCGGGTCGCCAAAATGCAGTAAGTAGTCCAGGTGGTGTCCGCAGCTGACTCGAGACAAACGTATTATCAATAATGATGATGTGTATATTTCTGGACGTCCGAGAAGCATGCACAAGTCGAGATCAAAATTATATAATCGAACACAAAGAGAACACAAATTCAGTCGTGTGTTAGTTTTCTTGTGAACATAACCAGCAATGTCATAAGCTGAAAACGAGTTCTCCAGCTTTTAGCTCATTGGTAGATAATCCTTCACCAAAACTATCCGGGGCTGACTATGGGTCGCGCACTGCGAGTCAATCCATGTTTAAACGCATCAAAGGTGCGTTCCGCAGGTGCAAAATGTTGCTAGGAAACAACGGTGGGCGTCGTCGTCTGGCCGGGTTCCTCAAAAGTAAAGAAGGTTGTTTGGTGAAAATGATGATCAATATGGATGTGGTACCGGGACGGAGATGATTCAAAACCACAGTGGATATTAAATGGGGTGGGTTGATAATCGTAATTAACAACGTTGAAGAGTCCAAATAATGCCCAAGATGAAAAACCGGGAAACCTTCAGGGTTGCATGAAACTATTTACGGGACGAAATTATAGGAAGAATTGCGGACGGAGAAATAATGGAATTTACAGGAATGGCCACTGGACTTATACCGTTAGGAGCGGACTGAGATTTGTGACGGGAAGTAAACGGGTACGTAGAAAAATTACAATGAATCCTTAAATACACGTGCCATGAGGGACCTTTGTGTCGTCGTTGTTTAATATCGGAGATTATGGTGTTGTGGCGGTAGAGGTCGTGAGGCTGGGGGATTGCACGTCATTTCAGTAGTGTCAGTAACTGTTTGGCCAATGGTAATGATTCATCTGAGGTTAGGCATCCGGGGCAGCCACTGGCGTTGATTTGCCTGTCTTAGGGTTACGCGGCCAGGTTCCGGAGCGTCAGGTCCAGATGGCAGGGGCAACCAGCGCAAAGGATGGAGTGGAGCTTTCGGCGAGAGTTTGCTTTGCATCTGTGGCTACTGGCGAGTCTGGAAAAGAGCCGGAGAGAGGGCAGTCTGGAATTTGTTCCAGCTGGTGTTAAGGTGAGTAAACGAAAATGGAAACAGCGATAATGGTAAGTTTCGTACAAAGTTTGCAGTGTTTTGACGGCTGTCTTGAAATACGCAGGAAGCAATTTTCCGTTGACGGGACGTTTGCAACAAAAATAACGCGTGATTACTCCCCATAGCATATATGGCTCAGTCAGTCCTAGGCTGCATGTTCTTTATTTGCAGAGTGTTGCTCTCTCAACCTTCGTCATCTTCGCAGATGTAGGTAACAGTAGTCTGACAGGACGGCTAGCGCAGTGGTTAGGGAATAAAGCCACCTTTTGTTCCGTTTGTTGAACTCGTCTGGTCTACGAGCCTGGTGTGCATGCTACAGGGAATCAGTCATTACCGACCGTGATCAGTTATTAGCGATGAATCATGTGAATGTGGTCCACCGCAAATTGTTTTACTACTTGAAATTTTCAGGAAAGTGCACAATTGAATGGGTTGCGGATGGCAGCGTGGTCTGGATGCTAAAACATGATTTGCCACGAGAAGTCATAGAAAGAAGAGAAGGGAGAAGCATGAGAACATTAGAATAAGCAATCTGTGTTTGAAGAGGACAATAGCAATTTGCCCCACATGGCAGTATAGTAAGTCTGCATGAATAGTTAAAAAAGAAGAATGACGGCAGTTGTTGTAGACGTCAACATACGTAACAGTTGTGCGGTTGGTAGGACAGGGTATGTTGAAAAATAGGGGGGTTATTGGTGAAGCATAAGTGGACATTCCGATGAGCCTCTTCCCCAGGCCGTTCAGTAAGACAGCCTGATGCCCATCTACCGAACAAGGGCAGTGTGGGGTTTCCCCTTTCGCAGGGTCAGGTCTGGGCTGATGGCACACATATCCATTGTAGGTGGCTCATTCCTTCGCAGCCCAAATATGCTTTGGTTGCTGGGCTCAATCTGATCCAGCAGACTTCTCTTTCTTTCTAACAGAGGAATGGCTGAGCCATATAGGTACTTCCCATGGTTCTTCCGCATGGCCTTAATTTTCCGCGTTATTTATTTCCACAACTTCTGTGGGTGGTCTGTTTTCTCCACGTTCGGAGATGCTGAAACAAACCTGTCCCAGTCATTTGGGTTCTCGCATGTACGAACAAAAAAAAACAAAAGTGGGGATAAGCAAGCACAAGGAGGATGGTGGTTTATGCCATGAAACACAGGCCTGTACGTATGTCTCCGTCATCGTCAACGTCGTCTCTTGCTTTCATTAACGAGTGATGCTTGAAAATTTCTAATGTGGACTTGTGTGTTGCGTCTGCGAATCAGATAGTCAAATTTATTTTGAATGAAACTACGCCAACCATCAAGGGAAATGAGTCTACCTGCTTCGAGTTGGCAGGTTACTGGAGATCAGAATCAGTAGATAGAAAGAGTAAAGAGAACCTCGTTTGTGTTCCCTGATGAAATGTCTCGAAGAGAGAAAATAATTTCAGTAATACCTACCATTAATACAGAATCATTTATGTTTGCATAGTTAATAAGGGCCAGAGAAATCTATGGCCAAAAGAACCAGATGAGAAAACCGATATAAAGAGGGTTGATCCCGATTATATGTCATATAATCCAGCATCCTTCTGCTATCACGGACCTTAATTTTATTTATTGTTGTCGGCTGAGATCCAGGTTTTCGAGACTTTGCTGTAGTAACTTAAAATCCTAAACCAACTTCGTATGCCCGAGTCTGCCAGGGATAAAGGCTGTATATACGAATAAAGGTGTGAACAGTGAGCAGTTTTCGGACTTCGCTTTTGAAGGCGATGTTAGACGACGATAGGAGACGCAACGGTTGAGGCAATGAGTTCCACAAGGAAAAACATTTTTCAATAAAAATTTCGCTTTAATGCTTGCTTTTGCTATGTCAATTGTGACAACGAGCTTTGTGTTTCAAGGTGAGTAGGGAGTTTGACTTCTGAACTGAGGGGCTGAAATGCAGCTGTTGCCGTTGATGAGGCTATTGAAGAATAGTGAGTTTGCTTTAGCACGCCGAAGCCAAAGAAGATCGAGCTTCATTTGTGAACATCCTTCCTTGTAAAGTAGATTTGACGAAATGCCTAATAGCCGCTTAGTAAATACACGCTGAACGCTTTCGATTGCAAGTCTGTCGCACTGTCTCATGCTGGAGCAGATTAGAGAACAATACTCTGGAATGGGTCGAACGAACGTTTTGAAGAGGTTTAGTTGATTTTTAGGAGGTTGATTTTTAGGACCATTTGCAAAAGCAAATGAACCTAATCAAGGAGCGCAAGCCAAATTTAAGGAAGAGAAAATACAGATTAACCAAGCTCGCATGCCGTGCGTCCCGAATGACGAAACTGACCTCAGTGGTGTAGGTTAACGTAGCCACCATCCTAGTGCTTGAACAAGCCTCCCTTAATTCCACGTCAAATAGCACTCAAAGACGTGGAATGACTGGACGTCATTGTAGGGATAAGCAGCCGGACCATCCTGGGAGGAGGGGCTTGCCATATGAAAACTAAACCAACCCTATCGCCACTCTATTTGGAGTTAAACTTATAGTTTTTTCAGATCAGTTCAAGGCAATTTCTCTTTAAGTGATTCATTGGAGTGTGTATCAAACAAAACTACTGGCATCAACGAATTGAGAAAATAAACATATACTTGAATAAAAATCACCGAAATCTACATTGCTCGTCAAAAAATGTTCCTGAGGCCGAAAGACTTGGAGCTGCTGGGGATGTTTTGTGAAGACAAATTGGATGGGTTTGAGTTGCGCCGCATGAGCGAGACGCGCACAAAATGCATTTCTAAATACCTTCAAAGGAACAATCCAGTAAATGGATCATGTCGCCGCTTCGACCATGATGACTCATCACGGTCTATGCTAAGCGCAGGAATGAACGACAGGTATGAGAACATACTGAGCAGCTAAAAATGGGCGAGTCAGGTTCGACTTCGCAAAAGTTACCAAAGCTTTGCCAAATGACAGGCGATCTTAAGGGGAATTCAGGTAGGGGATTGATCACGTGAAACATAAAATTCAGTGGGTATTCATTCACTGAATAAAAGTGACATCGATAAAATTAGGACGTGCTGCAAATTAGCAGTGCTTGATGGTATTTGCGTTCCCAATAGGCTCTACCGCGAGCGGGGCTCATATTTTAATCACGGACTTGGTCTGATCGCGAGAGGAACCAAACACGACGGAAAGTCCATCTCACTACGTGGTTATATAGCGGATGAAGTGTATCGTCACTTATCAACTTGAAGCATCGATGGCATCGGCGTGCTATCCGTTCATCGGTCAAACGTTTACACAGAAGCGGAAGGACGGATGCAGAAAAATCCGAAGACTATTGGTGTTTGAACACTGTTGTCCTCGTAGTATTGGTATAATATGTTGGGAGAATTCTTTCGGTAACTTAGACGTTAGGCGCAAGGTCATGGATCCCAGGGTTAAGCGTTCATAAGACCCATTGAATCCAAAACGGTTGAGATGGTCCGGTCGTGTTTTGCATGGCCACAGAACGTCCTTTTTTGTTACATGCATAAAGCATGCGTAGTGGAACGAGCGCACACCGTAACTACCAGAGGCTACTACACGGGAGGACGGTTAGCCGTGACCTTAAAAGTTGGAATGGCACAGAACCATATGGTGTCGCTTTGGTTTTGGTGATAACGGACCAAGCAACATTGGGCAGTAACTGACGATTTTGACTTTTTTAGTGACACTTGACCAAACTCGGGCTACAGCAACCAGCGTACCGAAAACCATAGCAGTTAAAAACGTCAAAATGAGAAGCAAGGAAAATCGGTTTTCTGTGTGGATAGCCTGATGAATGAATAAGTGAACAAGCAATAGCGGGCATCTCAGCGATTAAACCGAAAAGCTGATTCATACTACAGATAAGCGATTGTTACGTGACTAATAACCGGACAGCGAGACCCTCCGTTGCGTGCTCTGTATGTGCATGTGTCTGTGCTTATGCGAGTGCGATTCTAGATACCCGTCAGCCCACTGATATCCACCTTGCATCGAACCGACTGGACATATGCAAGCCCTGTCACGGAACGAAGTAAAGTTCACTCTCATTCAGCTTAAAAGTCCTATGTAACAACTCAACTATTCGATTTGCTTTTGCAACTTCATTAAGTGCATGCTCCAAAAAGTTGGAGCTGCAAGAGTAGTTTAGACACTATTCACGAACCTTGTTGCTTATGGGAATGATTTGAATACCTATTATAAGGCTCCCTGTGAGTAAGGTGCACTTGCGGCACAGGACACTGCTTTTTGGCTGAAAACTGTATCGTCCATTCGTTTGCCCAAGTGTTGATGGATGATAGATCTTGGGTTATTTCGGTGACAATAAATCCTAGAGCCTTAGGCTGGAAAGTGCAAACGATATGATGTCATCGGCAAGTAGAAAAGGAACGCCGTTCCGGACAACGTTGAGGACATCATTTAGAAAAGAAACAGCAGGGGGCCTAGTACACTGCCGTGAATTACACCACTAGTTATTGGTCTGGGGTGGGAGCTGAAACCATTTACTTTCACTAATTGATTTCTGGATGAAAGATGTGACGTAAACCGTGACAGTATAGGATCCCATTGGATTTGAACTTTTTCGTCAGCCTACGATGGGATAATATCTCAAACGCCTTTGTCATATTCAGATAAACTACTATCACCGACTTTCCGGCGTTGGCAGCCGTTGTGATTTTATCTAAACCATCAGTCATACACGTAGCGCAAGATTTCTTTGGGAGACCACCCTGTTGACTAGTGTTTACAAGTTTGTGGTCAGTAAGATTTGCGGTAAGCTGCAATTTGATCAAACGCTCCATGATTGTAGAGGCAATCGGGGTATGGTTGATCGGTATATAATCGGCTGTGTCTGGACGTGTGCCTTTCTTATGTGTGGTAATAATGACAGACGATTTCCATCGGGAGGAAAAAGTGCCACACTAGACGGAGAGGTTGAATGTGCTTGTTCACGATATTGAAAAATCTCTTCCACCTAGTGTAGAGATGGCTGGAGGTAACGAGTCTGGTCCAGGGTAATAGCTGACCTTTGTTTTTTCTACCAACTAGGCTATCTCTTTCGATAAGAGAGAAACCGTTGAGAGTGTTTTCGAGGTCAGGCATGGTATATACGGGGTTCGAAGATTGCTATCAGTTGTTAGGGATGAGGCAAAGAATCTGCGAATAGCCTCAGCGATTTCCTGGGGGTTGTTCAGATTAGTGTTATCGTAGGTGAGGCGGTGAATAGAAGCATCCGAGAACCTGGCATCCTTTACTCCTAATTTAACAAGTTGTGCCAGAGCTGCCTGTGGGTTAGGCGGATTTAAAGCACGCAGTTCTTGCAATTTACTTTGGGAATATATTATCTTTTCCAGTTGTTTTGACAGGTGATTTAGTCGCAGAAAGAAAGAAAAGTCTGCGGTTCCAAGAAAGCTTTTCTAAAGTTTTGCGATTTTGGGGCTTAGTCGTTCATAGCTGTTCTTTTTTTGGGAAGCGATTGAGTCTGCGCCGGAGTGATACTGTCAAGGCATTTGTACACGATTGAATAAAGTTTGTCAGCTGCCATTTGCACCTTGCCTGCTAGAATGAGGGAGCCTCAATCACACCTGCGCAGCAGAGTTGGCAGGCGACTCCAGTTTGCCCTAAAGTGAGGCCTAGCGGTTGGAGATGGCATACTACTACGTTAGGGTATTATGAATGTGTAGCTGACAGACAGATGACAGCATCCAGTGAAACCAATTTCAATGGACGTGCGGACGTGCGTTAATCCAGCCCTAAAGGTAAGATCAAGGATATTTCTATTTCTAGTCGGGTCGGCTACGTGTTGTATCCATCCGCCTTGCTGAATGTTAGTGACAAAGTGGGGCAAGGAGTTTGGAGCGGTAAAAATAGATCAGCAAAGGCCCAGAATAAAGTCTCCCGCCACGATTTTGTGACCTGGGAAGGTGAAAATTAGTTTATTGTCTCATTTAGGAGTAGGTAATCGTTCCAACAAGGACATGGTGGGCGGTACACGCATCCCATCAAGATGTTTTCCTTACCAATTTCTGTCCTAGGCCACAAGGCATCTGGAACGCAATTTAACTGAGGGTCTTGGCATAATGGAGCTAGAATTTCGGGCATACACAAGACAGCCGCCCGCCTGCTGAGAAGGGCGAATTTTTCTGAATGATTGACAGCCAGAAATGGCAACCGCATCGTCCGGAGTATCATCATTTCGCCAAGTCTCGCTGATTTTTAGGAGGGCTTAATTTGAGGAGGGTGTTGACAGCCAAAGAATTTGCATGTTCCCCAAAAGAGAACAAGCATTTAGTAGAAACTGCGAAAACTGGGGGGATCATTTTCACTTTTAGTCAATTTTTTGACTGGATTTGCTTCTTATTTGTGACTTCCCTTATTTGGGAAGGCTTTGCATCGTTTGAATGAGGGGGTGCTGGCCCAGGGCAAAATGACAGCACGTCGGTATATAGTAGACCAGGGTAATATAATCCATCAATGTCACATTCAGCCACAGAGAAAGTTGTCGTTATTTGCAACAGTGGCAGCGATAATTTTTCTGAATGGCTAAGACAGGTTTCGGAGTAAAATGCAGTGCAGCAGAAATGTGTACAACTTCGTCGTTTCAGTGGTTGCAACAAGAAATTTTGGTGAGGCCTATAAGACCAATATACTGGTGGAAGAAAGGCATTTCCCAAGAAAAAACTGGTTGGAATGGGAAAGACAGCCGCGTCCGGGAGTAAAGCAACCTGTGTGAGGGTTGTTTAGCGTGGGAGCCAGTGGTACTGCGTAGGGATAAGGTGTGTATGAGCATTGACAGCTGAATAGTGTTTGGTGAGCCATGGTTCGCTGGAAGCCCATGAGGGGCAGGGGCATAAAGGTCGCAGGTTCTTGGAAAGAGAACCCGTTGGATGGAATGATTGGCTTCGCAATACTTCACTTCCAACACCTAGTGTAGGGAGAAGACCGGTCCACGTAAGCAGTGAAAATATCAGTATACCGGTGGTCGGAAGTCATGAGGGGGCCCTGGGTAAGAAGACTTGAAGCCAGTCGCGTGAAGCCAGTAGGGGGTTTTAAATAACCATAACGCAGGGAATGTATGTGGCTTCTGAAGATGGAATTTGAGATCCGCAGGTGTTGACTATGAGTTGGTAGTTAGTGTTGCAATAAAGCTTGAGGATCACCGGGGGAAGGTAGTCATGAACGTTATGGTTAATGCGGCATTTGGATGATGGGTTCTAGACTTCCTGGGATTGGGAATTGGTTTAAGAGGGTGGGTAGTAGTGCTATTCCCGGAGAGTGGACCCAAAGTGTGATAGAGTCTTGGATACCCCTTGGGGTCCTCATATGAGCAGTCGTGCAGTGGCTCGGGGTTTGCCTTAAAGGAAGAAATGTTAAGTTGGTTTGTATAAGGCTGTAGGAACTGAGATAGTACAGAAGAAAGTGGGTTTTGAGTAGGCATTGTGGGTGTGGAGCCCACGGGATTTAGAGAGATGAAATTTTTCGATTTTGTGGTAAGGCCAATTTCGCCTCTGGATGACGAGGCTATAGGAGATGGCGCACGAGAGGGCTGCGGGGCGACCTCTTCGGGGGGTCGGTTGATATATTGAGGCTAATAGTGGGGGAAAAGATTAACCTGCCAGATCCCTGGTTGGAGGTATCTTGAGGTAGCACCAGATGGGATCTTTTACTCGGGGATTGTGTGGGAGAGTGAGAGATGGTCACATCCAGATCCACCGCAGGTGCTTCAGGGATCTCGGGTAGAGATGCTTTACAATATCTTACGGCTTCAATATTGGGGGAGTGGGAGGGTTTTGAGTCTGAGGATATACGGCTGACACAGGATTTGTTTTTAATCCTAAAGTAACTTCCCTTTGCAGGGGAGTTTTATCGATAAATGTTTTAATTCTACTAAATGGGGTGTGTTTGGCAACAAACTGGCAATTGTTGACAAATTGTTCAGCCGTAGACTCATTTGTAAATTGGAAATGTAGGGTGCAATCTTAGCGCTGCGACTCTTTCCTCAATCTAATGCGATTTGCGGGTTAGGAGCAAAACTAACATGGTCATCCAAATCATTCCTGGCACGCTTCATCTCGTTCACAAGTTCTCTGGTTCGGATATCGTTACCAAGGTAAATTGAAGTGAACCAATAACATGAATCCGGCGGAAAGTTTAACTACCGGCAATACACTATTACCTTGATGTTGGGGGCGTTTTTAAGAATTTCTATGACAGCCCAATGCTCACTGATGCATTCAAACAAATGTTTGCAGTTACTTTGTCAATTGTACATTACAAATTTTTATATGTTCGGGATAGTCCGTTATTATGCCCGCTTCACTTTCATCTTCCAGTCCATTGCAGCTGCTTGAGATTCACTACGCTTCTACTGCTTTCAAGATTGTAAATATCCCTCCCTCTGAGTTTTATGTACCAGTTCCGAACCAACTGATCTTGACTTATTCGCGTCCCTCTTAATTCGAAAATCGAAAGTATAATAAATAGTTTTGAAGTCTGCAGCTGCATGGAGTTTTGATATTTACATATATTCGTATATTTCGCGGATAATTCGAGAGGCTTGCTTGTTTGCTTGATCAAATGTTACAGGGGTACTGCAAGTCGCATTGAATGAGCAAGTAAACAATTGGGCGCAAAATGAGAAATAACAAGACTGGCGTATCGAGAGAAACACGATGTTTATACGCCCCAAAGATGCGTATCGCAGGTGCGGAGTTCAACTGGATGATGGTGGTGGCCGTGCAGTTGTCTGCAGTATTCGGATTTAACGGGTCTATAAAATGGATATGATTGTCAATCTACCATGAAGAAAGTCTCCAAGGCCCCTGAGTGCAAGGTAAAACCTTGTCAAAAGAACAAAACAGCTGACGGGGAGAGTATTGATGGCCGATAGAAACTCTTTATTAAACGGATATGAAAAGAGACGTCGGCCATATGGCCATGGATACTGAAGCCAAAAAAATAGTTAGAAACCATTTGAAAATGCGGATGGACGCAACATACTGGTGAATAGTTTTGGCTGACCCTTGTTTGAAGACATGAAGAATGGAAACATCGTCGGCTTTGAGGAAAGTGAGGATTGATGTGATATGCGTTGAATAGTGTATCTGACGCTGGTGACCAAGTGCGAAACAAAAACGGGTGTCTTTGCTCTTTTTTGCGTCTGACAGCTTAGCCGATATCAATCACTGGTGTAGTGATAGTCGCGATTGCCGAGGGGGAAATTAGGGGTGATCTTCGCGGTAAACGATGGTAGCGGCATCTGGAAGAGGGATCTAACTGTGGGCGCCCTCGCAGCAATCGGATGGCAACGTGGTGGGAATGTTAAACAGGGGCGGGCAGCTCCAGCGGTATATCTGCAAGTTGGAAGACTTGTCCGCTCAGAGGATCGCAAGCATCGTGGATCGATATCTAGGCAAACGTGCAACAGGGCCATCAGTTTACGTTGGTGAATTATTTGGATTAGAAGCAATGTCCACGTCACCGCAGCCGTGGAGCAGTTCGAATTTGTCCGTCCCGGTATAGTTGATCTGAGCCTCGGGTCAGCTTGCTTTCACGGTGTGTTGAGACGTGCGAGGATCGGGCCAGACAATGGATGATAGACCATTGGCAAGACTAGAGTACAAACGCACACAACCGGGACCAAAAAGGGAGAGATGACAGTCTGAAGTTATTCCAGCTGAGGGTCATGGTGTGTGCAAATCTAAGAACGAGAAGTGATGAATGTTATGTAGAATGAGGCACTATTTGATGCCAAACTTCGCCCTTGGGATGGTATAATTGTTAAATGAATGCAGAAGAAACATTTATATGGATATTAGTTTGGGAGTAAGTAAGAATGTGATAGGCGTACGTCTTTTTCATATGCCTTGCTACATGTGCACTGAACAAGATAGAAGTTAGGTAAGAAACTGCGCTGGCTTGTTCCATTGGCGGAGTTTTTCTGCCTATACCTACAGTGAATTTTGATTTTGGAAACTACTGATAAAGCTAGCACTAAACGTCGGTTAGACCTTGTCGAGTAGGTTGAGGTAAGAACTTGAAGGTCGCATTCACTCAGTACCCTAGGCCCGACTCATAGGCTTTTTCTATTGGAGTGGAAGGATCGTGCGATTTTAGCAAATTTTGTACAGTTATTTCTTTCCTAATTTCGTTT
>LUCM01006475.1:6287-165717 GCA_008360955.1 Fasciolopsis buskii
GCAAACCACGGACGGCCTGCTAAGTACACAATACTAAGCTTATCGGCGTCTGTGATGGAGTGTATCTCTGGGCGCCCAGGATGTCTAACCCCATCCGAAGGCGGTACGCACGGAGCCGTCAAATCGTCTTACTTTCTCGGAGGTCCGATAGTTTGATCATGAGCTAGGGATGATGTCCCCTAAGTCAGCTATCTATTTCGATTTAGACAATGAGGTAGTACTGTGTGCACGGATGAACCACAGACCCTGATGAACAATCGACGATCTGGAAATGGACAATGTGGGGGCCGTGTTTTTTCTATCTCATTCATTGTTTTCCTTCTTTACCGTGGTTTGGATCGCGCATGATCTGTATACAAAATAATGTTTGAATATTCATATATATATATATATATATTTAGAGAGTGTGTGTTATGCAATTTATCAAACCTGCCTTACACCGTTGATCTTTCAAAATTCTGTTTTGGTATTCCAACAAGTTATTTTTTTCGTTCCGTACGCTGTGCATTCAGTGTATACAGGAGCTACACTGTTCCATATTCAGCAGCGATCTTGACAAGCCGTGGCCTTATTGTAGCTGACTTCCTAGTTAACCTATCATAAAAGCTTAAATCATTCCTGGAATAGATTAAGAGCGTAACTGTTTTCTTAGTCCTCACTACTGATTGTCGACTGAATTAGTGTACACCAATATCTATGCAATACAGTGTAAGACAAAATATGAATTTGATCTCACACTCACTATGCATTGGGTTGATTTCAACCCCTACTTGGCAATTGACGGTCACGACATCCTGAAGTCAAGTTTGTGTTCGCCTACAAATCACTTGTTTGTATGCGGATCACGAGTTCCGAGTTGTGGGACACACTCGGGTTTGCCTGATCTGCACGTTCGCCTGTTGACAGTCCCGGTTGAGAGCTTGTGTACCCAAGCTAGCTTTAAGCCTTACCGGACTGTATCACGGGACATGCACGTATACTCATCACAGTCCTGTGTGGTTGTTTCATCTGATTTGTGCGGAATTATCGAGAATGCGAATCCACCCCGTCCCAATTGGAAGGCCCACTTAGGATGAATGTCTGACTTCACTTCCATGCATAACGTTCGTTCTTAAAAGGGATTTTTCCCGTTCTCGGTGGGGCGGTGTAACGGCAGGCAGTATCTACCGCTGTTCATCAACTGGCAGTCCAGCTCCGTGGTATTTTTTCACTTGATCTTCTCCCGATGAACACAGGTTTCTTGTAGTGTTTCCTGTTAAACTTACTAAACAAAAGCCGTCAAAAGTTTGAGAACTGGATCCCCCTAAGATCACTGGTGGAAGCCAAAGTTGGCCACGAATGAAAGGAATAAGAGCCTTATCTGGAGCATGTGTGTATAATGTTTGTTATAATGTAATGTATTTTATGGCGCCCTAATCCAGCGGAAGAGACAGACTCCATAGGTGGTGCAATGGTCCACTACACAACGAGAGGTCTGGAAACCATGATTCTTGAACCTGTATAACCTCGGGGTCACATAAGTGCAAGTGTGATAGGGAGTCTTGAGACAGAAAATTACAATGTACATCGGATTCGAACATCATACCATTTTTGAAGGCTGATGTATGCTAGGTCCGCTTGGGCACCACTGGCTTGCACGGATGACCGTATAGGAGCATTATTACCACACGGTAGGAAAGAGGCGCAGGGAAATAGTCACACGGACAAAGTGTTATACGCAGAAGAATGCAGATTTGTTGGATTTACAACCGTGTACGTGTAGAATACTGGTCGAGTCCGTCGCTGTGTAGCCTGATATTTACGTTGCGGTGCATTACAGGTGAATCTGCAGATGATTGGTTGATTATTGACAGTCGTTTTATGTGCTTCCGTAGTTCTTTTCTAACATAACTAAAACATGCATTTAGGGGAACGGGCATGCACGATAACCACCCGGGCCCACCAAACTAGACAGGGGAGACTTGCGGACTTGACCCCGAAATTTGCAGTGGCATAAAAACAGATAATATCTAAAATAAGTCAGGTATGATGTCCATTTGGGTGCTATCGAATACCCATCTGTCTGTACTGTATCAAGTCTCTAGGTTTTCTCCAATCGAGTGACAGTCAGCAGCCAATCTATCCGGTAGTTGGAGACGCAGGCAATTCAATGGGTGGCTTGTAAAACATTTCAGGCTGACTTTATTATTGAAACCCCGCAAACTTCTTAAGGCTAAACGACATTTTGACGCGACCGGCAGCGGTCAAGTGGACACGGACTTGACGGCTCAACCTGAAGGTGCTGCTTCGAATCTCTTCATCGCCGGTCAACTTCCTCACTTTGCAGTTCTCTACTGCCCGCTACCCCTTCCGGAAAATGATATCCGGCGTTGTTTCATTAATAAAGAAAGTAAATTGTAAAAGAAAAAAATAAGGACAAAATACCTGGATCTCTGGTTCCCTGCATGTTGCCGAAATACGGGATACTCTGTTGCACAAGTGTTCACCTATTTGGAACGAATGAAAATTCCTCTAGACGTTTGTTGTTGAAACTGTTGATGCGAACAGATTTGGGAGTAATACTAACAGATTACTGTCAAAATATTTTTGTACTCGTTGATCGCAGATGCCAATAGAAACCCAATTATGGACAACGAAAAAGCATTCGGAGCCAACTGGAATGTACACTGTGGTTCACTCCCTTTTCTCCCTCTATTCGCGATAAATTAATCCTAGTCCTGGACTGTGACACACGAAGCTAGGAATTCTAATCTAAAATAGGACCATTCATATTCCGTCTTTTCAATCACTTTTGGGTACGGGGGTCGTTTGTATTACACGCAAGCGTGTGGGTGGCGTTCGCGCACTGATTCGAATCCAACACCGTGTTTGAGGGTGTTTCGCATTGGAATTAATTCTACTTTTAGCAAGTCTGTCCAAACCGAGCTATGTAGATCAGTCTAGCCTGTGATTTACAATTGGGCGACGCCGGTTGATTCATAAGAAGGTGTTATTATCGGTTAAAATGACGATTAGCTCATTGTTGTGAATGCCATGTATCATGTAACGTGACACAGGTAACCAATGGAGCTTAAGAAAGATGGCTGAGCATTTGCCGTGGTTTGGCAGTAAACATGGTGGAGCATATTCTGTGCAAATGCATGGAGGGCGTCAAGTATGTTGGTTCTTAACCAGCTATGGCTGAATGCCTCTCACATTTGGTCATCAAATCCTTGATTAACTTGAGGTTTTCACAGTCTGTTGAGCACTAATCCTTCTTCCGTCACGTTTACTGCCTCATTAACGGCAAGCAAAATGATTGTTGATTCAATCCATGTGTTACTGATACAAAAAATACATCCATTCAGCTCAGTTGGCAAAAGCCCTTCCGGCAACGATTCTCATCTTTACACTATACACCCTGAAAGTAATTGCAACAGAGCGAGTTGTTTGGCAATGACTAAATAACACATAACGATTTTATACATATACATATATATATATATATATAATTACAATTCATCTGTAAATATATATATATATTATGTCATTTGGTTTGGGACTGAAGCCGGTTGCGTAGTCCCCAAAGATCGTCGAAAGTTGATAGGAAAAGTAACAGTTATTGCTTGGCCGATTGATATTCTTAGAAGAATGCATCGAGCAGTGAGGAGGTGAGTGCTGGTGCACTGGTCGAAATGTCGGTGATATTTAATTGCAGAATGTGAGCTGTTATTTGCCGGAGGTTGGCAGGTTAATAATGAGGAATAATGGGTTCACGTGATCACGGGAAAATACTAGTTCCCTACGAACAACTCTGACCGCCTCCTGTTAATCCCTCGGGGTTTATCGGCGGAATTTGCTATCATTTGACTGGTCCTTGAGGTGGAATTGAGTGGCATAAGATATCTGGTGAGACTGTCACTAAAAATTATCTGTACCTTCTCCCCACAATTAACTTGATGTATTGTAACAATACATATATATATATACATAATACTTCGCACAAATCTAAGTACAAATCATCCGCCACCGCATTCATAACGAAGGACCGAAACAGTGGACCAGAAAGGGAAAAGAAACGAAAAATAATGTGATTCACGACATATGATGGCGTCCTTATCCCACACATCCATCCAGCCAACTGTCCTTCGTGTTCTACGGTTCCCTTGCAAGCCGAATACCACCCGGTTTTCCAAATCGAGTTAGAGGCTTGTCTTATGGGACCTTAGCCCGAGTCATTGGGAAACACTCCAGAACGACTTAGGGGTCACGTAGCCCAATGACTCATGCGCGTTTCGGGTAGGGCTAGACATGCCAGGTGTCCGGCACACCACTTTGGACAGATGCCACTGAGCACACTGCCATGCGGTGTGTACAACATCGTGGTTAGTTTGGAATCTGGGTTTGTCCAACTCCTCTAGACTGATCACCGAAAATCAGTCAATCCGGTGGACAACATGAGTTCGCCTTTCGTCCACGCACTTTTCTGAAAACACCTAGGCTGCGAGAAAGCAGCCCTGTAACTTTTGCATATGGGCATCTAGCCTCGTTAATATTCGAACGCTTCCTCCCTGAGTTGTATGAAAGACTAACTAAGTTACCTTTAAATACAGTGCTCGTAATTACTTGCGAGTAATGTGTGGGATTGATGTATTCTATGTTGAGCTGACTCCCTTTCAGACTCCACCGTTCACGCGCATACCTCAGGCCATCCGGTCAGACATACTGTCGGAAATCACCAGGCTCGAACTTCGTTTTCATTAGAGCCTATCAGTGATGCATATCACCCATTGCTCCTAGGGTTTGAACCGGGGTTTTCCAATTGGAAGACGTTTGTGTTACCATTGTGCCACCAGTTCCCACGCAGGCTAACGCGGAATTATCGAGTTAAGCTGTCATTTGGCTGAATCCTACTTTCCTCCAAAAAGCCCATGACAAATATTCTCCTTTTGTGTCAGTTGCACAAAAATGAGAGTTCAAGATTCAGTTTGAACAACAGAAAATGATAACGAGGTTACATCGTATTATTCCTCAAGTAATCATCGTTTCTGATGCTCTGTTACAACAGTTTGGCATGCCATAAAGATCAGGTAAATCGGGAAATTCTCCGAGAGTATAATGCCCGAACATTTCTTCGTATGGACAACACGCGACAAAAAACGTTGAACCCTTGCACGCATCCGACCGCAGCAGCTCCACTTACATGATTAGCTGCAATACATTAGGCAGACCTATAGACAGTTAAACGTTAGGATCGCAGAGTTCAAACGAGGAGAATAGTACCTACTGGCTAACAGAACCATTTTATTAAAGCCTGAGCAGAGCTCAATAATCACACTTTACGGTACAGCTGAAAACCGTGCAAAGGATTACGATAACACCAAAAATTTTCAAACCGGATTCCGAACAAACACTGAGCGCTTGCACGCAGAATCCTTGCAAATAGGCTCCCACCCAACATGCATTAACAGAAACGACGGGGATTGAAATGTCCAGCGTATGCACTGGACTATCGTCGTTAGTAAAAAAGCACACCGAGAATAGTAGTTAAATTTTAAACTCAGTTGATACTTTTAAGGAGAGGCAAGTGAGCATGTCGAAAGTGTAAGAGCATTTTGTTTCGGTGTGATGAGTCATACAAAAGCAAAGCATGTTCACACACATACACACACACACACACACGGAAAAACACGAGTGAGGACCAAACTCCTCTGGCTTCAATTAAACAACATACGGCTTTGGATTTTGACCGACTGGAAGCCGAGGGCAGGCACAGACACCAGTTATCTTGTAAGTGCTATCAGGATAGCCGAAAAGTCTGCCAACATCGATATGCCACTGAGTTTTGGAAAACTGCATACATAAATACATCTCACGGCGCATCGATTTCGTGATTCACTCCGAACCTCATTCGGTCCAGAAATGTTAATCATAGTTCAGACGATTGCCAGTTTGGGAGAAAAAGATCCGTGCAGTATGTCATAAGTTTAAGGCTAACAGAAATCTGTGATCTAGCCTAGATTTTCCTCACGAAAATAAACATCCTGTTTAATATCAGGTACCAGTAGAACACAAAAGATGTCTAATGAGAATGGTCTTGTCAAAATGCACAAAAGTATTGTGAACTTGCTTTCAGGTCTTCTTATCATTAATATGTTTCGCATATAGGTGGATGAATAAAATTCCTCTGGAGCACATGACCGGTTTCGCGGTCAGAGATTCAATGATCCTTAAATAGACTTATCATTCATTCACGCCGCCAACGATTCAAATGAGATTCTAGTGAAGTACTTCGAGTTAACCTAAAACGTATCTATCCACCGTGTTTGCAACCCGAAGTTCGTTGTTGCTGTTGTCCTTGCTGTTGTTGATAATATCCTCCACTACAAGTCCTTATTCTGATTCGAGTTCATTTTTGGAGAACAAATTTCATATAAAATTGACAGCATCAAAACCGACCCTCATCCGCGGCACAGATTACATTCATGACGAGTAAGTGAATGCGGTAAAAATTCTCTACCAAATTGGGACGAATTTTAACGGGAGGGGGAGTTGATTCATTTCTTAACCTAGCTTTGTTGCGTCTAACGCATCTTCGATTTCTCATGCACCGTTTCTTATCAAAATCGTTTGCTTGTGGTTTCTTTTCTTTGACCTGAATTCCTCCACACCACCAATAAGGTGGGCGAGTTCCACCACTCATGTTCGTATGATAACTGAACATATAAACTTTGCTGAAGAGATTCCACTCATTTTCAGCATGTATCTATGCTGTTTATCACAATGATGTCTCTAATTCCAGCGGGCCGTTTGCTCACACCAAGTTGGCAATTTCGCCGTGTACTAACCGATAAACTAAATGTCGAAATACTCAAAAGGGATGAAGATATGACTCATGTAATACGTTTTAAAAGGCACATGGGAACAAATGTGTTTGACAACGGATTGAGCGAAGTGGAGGACCGATAAACCAGACCAGAGAGTTACTACGATTTGACATTTCAATTAGTTTCGAATGGCATACGTGATTTGAATTTCACAACCGTTGTGGATAGGTAAACGGTTGGCTTTATCAAATTCCGAAATGTTTTGTGAGGGTGTAAGATGATTCGGAAAGTAGGATGTAAACTGATAGTGTGAAATTACAGTTTCAGGTACGAAATCCACTTTTCTCTATCACACTGTGGATCGTCGTTCGTGTATAAAAAGAATATCTGAGATGAATGAACCACTCAAAATGAATTCCAATCGATTTGGGTTGTAGTTGAGATGATGCGAATTTCATGCGTCCATTTAGAGCTGTCTCTCACCAAAGAATGCTTCCCATCGTCAGAATGGCCTACATCAGTGAAAATGGCATTTTTCAAATAGTCACATTTACACAAGATTCAGTGATCTTACAGTGGAGCTTCTCGCGGGACTGCATTTGCATCGAAATGGCCGTAAAATACATGGCAGGCGAGCTCTAGAGTTGCACAGTCCACTTAGCGGCTGAATATATCAATGGCCGGACGTGTAGAATTCGGGTTCACGGTAAACTTGACCAGTGGCGATACCATCTGATTAACTCAACTCTGTTTGTTCTTATCATCAATTAGCTTCTCCGAAGTGTGCTGAATCCCCAAGGTAGTACCCTGTTCCGATCATCATGCCACTCTTACTAATTTTATACGCATACATAGAAAAAGCTTGTCACTAGCATTTCGATTTACTGGCCCAACCAATCACTTTTTTTGATCCATCAGAGCATCGCAATGTCGGGCCGTCTACCAGTCTAAGCGGCCCTCGTCAGTAGGAAAACGAGAACGCGTGTAATCTTGATTAAAATGCATGGTTGTAAAATCGATGAAGCAGACCAAACCGTCAGCGGCTGCCCCGTTGGACAAGTTACCATTCCTAGCTGCTGTTCCCGCCCAAATGAACTCGAGAGCTGTCTCGATAAGCATCTGAGATACCTGGCTTTACCCTTGCGTTGTCTCACCCCATGGATATGGTTGAGACTCGTCCATTGCCTTTGAACCCATCTGACATCATAAACAAGCCAGACGTTTTCCTCCCACTAGAACTTGTCATGTTTCCACACAAACACACGCCCGTTAATGTGTTGGAATTTGAGCGCATTGGAGTCACGCTCGGCCAGTATTATCCTGCTTTGAACGCAGCCCAGTTTGCGTCCGCAGACACATTTTTATTTGCATTTAACTACAATGCGATCACATTCCAACACACTAGCACAGTGACTCATCTGATTTAAACCGGAATATTTGTAAGCATTAAGTAGGGTGAAAAAGCGGGATAGTTGTAAGGCCAACAGTTGAACCACAATCTATCGTGATCAATTTTGTTTCCCAAAATCGTAGTTACACCTGGATTATGCGATTTGCCATCTTCGACAAGTGTTTATGTGATACACCCAGCAGCACTACGAAGAAACTATGGAAGTAGTCATTGTACGACTTTATCATCCAGTGTTAAAAGCTATTTGCAGTGATACGCATTCAGCGTACACTATGATTCGAAATTGTGATGAACGACAGTGTCAAAAAATGTTCCAGAAAACAGTGAATGTCCCACCGAATTGCAACACGATGTGACATGGAATTTACCCGTCGTCGGCGTTATATTTCTGGAGAGCAATGAACATAACAGTCGAAATTTACGCTGAATAAGTTCTGTCAGGAATGTTTCAACAGAAGTTCAAATTACCCCCACAAAGCTTCGTTATATAGACAGCCAGAGCATCGGATCACAGCAATTGTGCAGGAAACAACTGTTGAAGCTTTGCCTCCTGTATTTCGGGATATCGACATTACTGTTCATTCATTTTCCTCATATTTTGAGACTTGATTCCTTTATCATCGAAATAGCAATCATTTTCAGACATGAGGTCACGACTAAACAAGATTTTGTTAATTAAGGAATTTGACCTACGCCGGTGAAATTAGAACCTACGACGTTCAGATCGAAATTCGACGAAGATAATCATTTGGCCACTGTAGGGGAAATGAGTTGATATCCCACAAGCCGAAACATATGCTTGTCGTGGGAGTAACTCATCTGAGTTGGCAGACTGACATGATTGAAATAATTTATACTTCTTTTGTGTCCATCGTTTAATCAACTCTAACTGCTACAAAAAGCTATGCAATGCATCAGTAGCCACACCCCTGTTCACTACTCGACGGGAGGGACTGAATAGTTGGATAAGAACCAAATGTTTGCCGTAATTAAATTGAGTCTGTTATGAGAAATTGGTCAGCATTGAATTGGTGGATAAAACCTGCCCAGTGATTCGGATGCTTTGAGATGGATATCTCGAAATAACAAGCATGCGTCAAATTTTAATTCAGAACTTGCTCAGTCTAACGATATATAAGATCATCGAAAATTACCCGAATCATGCATCAACGAGCTGCCGCGTTGGAAATCGCACTTGATTGCTTAAAGGGTTATTGTATGCAAACAAAAAGCCCACTGGCTCTCTTATAACAAAGGATCATGAAAATTCCTCAAGTCGGATTATCCGTTCTACCAAGCCATCATTATTGGAGTAAAAATCCGGCGGCATACCACATTTTCAAATGTTTCGCCATTGGTACATATCTCTATTCCTCCGGTGGGTGGTCTTCGATTTTCTTTCTGTCTGCTATGGTTGACGTTTCAGATGGGGAAATCAGGAGTTCCGGAAGAGCCGGTTGGGGTTTGCACAAACGCATTCATTATTTAATTACTGTGTTAAGTAGGCGAACGAACAAAGAAGGTTTCCAAGAGTGATGCATATATTTCAGGGATGAATGGCCATTTTAATGTCAGTAGTTTGTTTCGCATAGACTAGTCTAGCCTGATCGACAAAAAACTTACGACGAATCCCCATGTGACTCATAAAATGGGCACAGCATCTGTGCATGCTCCAGTTATTCTATAACGAAAGTGGCAAATAGCCCGAGGCTGTAAGTGATCCGCATAAATAATACTATCTTCCTTGTCCATTCCGAAATGTCGTTGACCCATTGAACATCCGAAACAGACTACAGACCAGGATACCAAACAATGACTGTCAACACCATTTTCCCGGCAAACATTTGCTTCAACTGAGTGATAGTGACTAATGTTGACTTCAATCACCTCTGTCACAGTGCACATGCCCCTGTTGTAACTCGTGTTCTGTCATCTGCCGTTCTTGTGGTAGGGATCTGTGAAGTTTTCAGTAGTTCGAAATCGATATCTGGAGTGTTACGATTCTAACGAGCCCCTCATTCTGAACCAAAATCAAATAGGAACTGATTCGCCAGGAGAGTATCGCGAAAGCATGATCAACAAGGACAATAAGTTCCGATTTTCATTGAGAGTTATCGGAAGAAATGTTTTCACTCTATCCGTGCGAAAAAAAACAAACTGTTAACGGCAAAATATTAACGTAGAACCGCTTATTCTCGTTGAGTAGATTCTCAGATTAACCAAGTAAGCAATTGGCCAAATCACCGTATAGATCAAAAACGGAATCCTCATCACATGTGTACATCCAAACCACTTTCCAAAAACTTTTTCGCAACCATATCAAAACTATTCGGGATTATGTCGGAATTAGTCGAAAACCCTATTCAACTGGCCTACTGAAATCTTGTTCGTATAGGTCTGGAACCGGGCCGTCTTTACATGGCAACATTCCTACGTACGTAAATGTAAAGTATGCAGATTATCCATGCTTCACTCTACAATCCTTAAGCAAATTTTTGCGTGCTTGATGTCGAGGCATGATCCTATCTGATTTCGAATATCTCTGACGTAAATACGAATTATTTTTACACAATTCAAAATAACGTGAAAAGTAGTGGAGCGATTCAAATGACGGGTGTTGAGCTGAAGAAGCACTTTGTTTTCTTTGCCAATTCCATGTGGATTTCGAGATTCTCTATTTAGTTTCTCTCCGCTTGTTAACAATACCTGGTTTCTAAATCGGACAGACATGCTTCGGAAAATGACTGGCACTTTAATCAGCATTATTATTACAATTTCACAAGTTTTTAATGAACGGCTCTTTCTTGATGACCGATTCTCCGTCACTCGGCTTGTACTAGCCGTGTGACGAACAGTCGATGATAATAGATACTGTGCTTCAAATGGTCCCTAGTCGGCCAGTCACCTGTCCTCATTTGGTACTTAGGCATACACTTGAAGTGAACGTGTCAGTTTCCGACAACTCAACTTCTTAGCTCCGTTATTGTTCGAACCGACGAGCTCTTAGCTTTGACAGTTATCATTAATTCCAAATATCTATGGTAGTCTTAATTCAGATACTTTGCTCCCGTTAGGTCCATCAAGCGTTGATATCGACATTCAGATAATGGGAACTGAGATCTAAAATCCATCCTTGTACTTCACAAGTCCATTTTAACACATGCAAATACACACACGTTCGCATACACACACACACACACACACAGAGGAGCACATGAAAGCACCTTGTTTAACATTCAGTTGTTCTAGGTTATCATTCCAATTTCATTGGCATGTAAACCAGTCTTGAGAGAGGTAAGCCGCGGTAACCGAAACGTCAAGAAGTTAATAATCATTCCGATCAAGCTGTCATTGATCAATACCAGTTTACGTAAAAGCAGTTCACCTGATACATCGTTATTTCGATACACAGCAAACCGAACTTATCTAGAAGAAGTTAATGACGGACAGTGGTGTAAGATTGGCAAGAACCGTCCGAAAACAATGAGGGAAACCACATCAGACGTAAAATGGAATTGCCTGAACTTTCGGACCTGAAAATGCAGATGTTGTGGTTTGGACACGTAGTACCTAATGATGAAAGACTGGAAGCCAAAAAGACTGACGGACTAGATTCTGGAGAGAAGGATGTTAGGAAATTCACAAGCGTCTTAATGAAAAACAGAACGAGACAGGGTGAAGTTATACTTAGAACATTTAGAGAAAATAAATGAAAGACCAGTCCGCTCAGAGGAGTTCAGAATGTTTCAAAGGATCACAAAACAGATTGTCTAGATCATCGAAGTGTCACATACTCATATGGTCCACGTACTTAATCAGAGAACTAGGTGAACTATTGATGAGTCACTGACATAATTGAGGAACGGAAAGGGCGAAACAGCAGCCCTTCACATCCGCGATCGATATAGTTAACACAGACTGCTATGGGCATAGATAACAATTTTTTCTGAAGTGATCTGAAAAAATCTAAAAGTGGTACTAATTGTGGAGTACAAAAATTGTTGTCTTCTTTTAGGCAGATGATGATCAATCGGTTCGTATCAGGACTTTGCGATCTGAATTAGTCGGGCTTGGGTCCTCCCTTTGCCGATTCCACTCGACTGGTAGCAATCCCATTCCTGAAAATGATTTTTGTCACCTTTTCACCGATAAAAATGTAAAAGGTAGAATATGCAGAGAAGCGCCCACAAATTACACAATAATATCGCAATCGGAAACGTTGTGAACTCTACTAATCTCCAGCGGACATACAGTCTTTAAAGAACGTATATTTACTGTATTCGTTGATTACTCATTCAGTCTTTTGATCTTTTTCTGTTTTTTTTCAGGTACAACATGACAGAGTGCATCATTTTCCAGAAAGAGACCGAGATCTACTAGAGATTATCTAGAAGTCCATAGAGTCAAACCGAAGCCATTTAAGTTCTGTGCAACCGCCGTTCTATATCTCATTTGGATGAATATTTTCGCAATATTTCGGAATTATCGCGAGAAGTTTTCATTAATAAAAACCTTGAAAAAATGGGAGATGACTTAATATTCTGCGAGGGAATTCAACAGACAGACAGGCAGTGGTTAGTCGGCATCAAGGCGTTACAATTTGAAGGCCGCCGGTTCCAATCCTTTCATCCCCGGATCAACGTCCCCATTTGAGAGCTCTGTTACTGTTGTTTCATCAACTAAGTAATCAAAATGTTAAAAAACGTTTAGACACGGGTTTTCAGAGTGGCATCACGAAATTACTCCCAAGAGCACGGATGTTCCCAAGTCACGCATCGCAAATCACCAATACATGGTAAGCAAATACATTTTCCGTACAAGAGCCATTAGAAACGACAATGAGATGCGCCAAGTTTGAAAACATTTGCATTCCGAATAGATTTTAGTTTGGTGAGGTTAGACTTTGTTTCCAAGAAACGTAAAAATTATGCAGTTTGCCTCGATCGTTGGCTGATAAAGCTGGATAAGCCGAACAGCACGTGGTTGCTACTCACCTTGGTGTTTGAGACAAAAGGAAGCAGGCCAGTTCGATTGTTTCAGTCCAAGCTGATGTCTATTTGAATACGGTACTGAAGCTGCCTTTTTCAGATGAAACACTAATTGAATTTCCATCCATTACACCCGGGACGACTTGACGTATTTGAGGAGCTGGTGCTCAAGTGTCAATAAGTGAAAAGAACTGATGTTATACACTGGTTCTGTACTGTTTGTTGTAACGTTATCACGGCCAAGTTGGCCAGATATTTCCGTCAGAAACCCCTTCCTTTCATTCTGCTCAATCCGTTCGTGCGCTAAGAGAATTCCTGCTAAAAGTCCTGCAATCGAAATTGCATGTGTTTGAGCGAATGCCCGCTTTAAGTAGCAAGAGGTTTGATTCGATTCCCTGAGCGATTCGTAAAGACAGTGTTAGCATCCAACATGCCATTGAAAACCACAAAAGGATTGCACAGTTGGTTCGTTCTTGTTAATAATCACCGTATAGTTTTCGCTGAACCGCTGAGGATCAATCAGGCAATTCGGATGTTCATGAAACATGATGAATCACTGGGAAAGTGCCTCTTTTTGTCAAAATTGATTCTTTTTTGAGTTGTCACGGAACTCCGCATTACGGTAGTTCATCATCATCATCATTATCATCATCATCATCGTTCAGCGTTAAACAGCAAGGTAAGCCTCACTGAACGCTAACTTTCCCCAGAGTTACAGCTTTCCATAAAAAGAGCGAATATCCAAGGGGAACAGGGAGTGGACCTACACAAGTGGAGAAAGGTAAGGCGCCGCTGTTGCCAACACACGGAGCACAGTCTAACTATAAAAAAGCATTCTTTCAATCATTCTGATTCGACAGAAAATGACAACATGATCGCCACTGTTCATGGTTCGCTGCCATATCCTTCGGTGTCTCCAGCCAGCAAGTCGACGAGTCTTTCGGACCCCAACCCCGAAGGCGTGAAACACCTAATTTACCTAATTTCGCTGTACATTTTCTCATTCAACGTTGCCACCTCATCTGTTGGCCTCCATAAGGCTTCCTCCATTCCTTAAGAAGAACACAAAATAAGGCACGATATGGTAGACGAGTGTTCGACATACGCTAAATGTGACCCAACCAACGGATTCTATTATGTTTCGTGCGATGAAACAAGGTCTTCTCAGAATTGACACCTAGTACTAGATTCCTGACCAACACGTTACTCACCCGGTCATTCCCTCCAATTCTAACCACAATACATACACACCGGTGGTCGAAAACCTCCAACCGACAATATCTCCGACACGCATACTCCACGTTTCGCAACCATACAACAGAACTGAACGCACTGCAGCATAGTACACACGACCTTTCAACTTCAGTGAAATACCAGGCCGACGCCACAAGTGCTTCAATCCAGCGTAAGCTGCACGAGCCTTGGATATACGCATATTTACCTCCACTGCCGAGCTACCATCTTTCGACACGAAGCTACCAAGGTATGTGAGACGGTCCACAGTCGTTAGTTCTCTTCTTTTCCGACTGAGCTGCTAACTGAGATCAACTCCCAACTTGGAGGACCAGGAGACCACTTCTTCAGGCCTCTACCCATTGACCTTCCAGGCATGATTGGATCTTCGGCTTGAGATAAGCCATCCTGCATAGCTCGTTGGATCATGGAGGCACGCAAGCCGTCACGCCACGCCGAAGTGTAGTCTCGTTGTGACATAGTCTCGTTGTGACAGTTCAGCACAGTTCTTCAGTGAACCATCATTCACGAAAAGGTTATTTCATCAAACTTGTGCGATTCAATTATATGTATATACATTTATATATGTATAAATATACATGTATATACAGAAATTGTAAGTAGCATCCGGATGGGTGAGCAAAATTTTCCTGGGAGCACACTACCGGTTTCACGGTTATTGTCGCTCGTCGGGTATTCGAAGCCGGTGCTCTCTTGCCCAAACATCCGCATACTTATACACTCGGAATTGGTATGTCTTACCAGAATCTAATTTGTAGCGTGAGCATTGTGCATGGAAGATCTTCTAGATATTTCTTATAATTTCTATATTTGAATATGTATCTTCTGGTGCATTCTGCCCTCGTTCCTAAGGTTGGTTCAGTCCAACTGACAAAGAATTATCAACGAATCACGGTTTTCGTTCTTCTGTGGACTCTTCGACGAACAGCTTCCATGCGCATTCCTGACGCTACCACATATATATACATATATAATGACATTACGTGGTATTCTTCTTGCTATGAAAAATTACTAAACTTTTCCAAGCTATACGGCGATGTCCACAACTGATATCATGTGTTCAGTAGAAATGGGCATGGAATCATCTAGAACTTGAAGGAACAAGAGACGAGCAAACACCAAAAGCGCCCATAGGATTGCGATTATTATGACCGTTAACTGAAGCCATCGTGGAAAAGTTTGATGCAAGAACATTTTAAGCAAACCGACAAAGTAGCTCGAACCGGTGGGTTGATCACACGTTAGTGGTGTCAGAAAGATCAGAAGTGGAGTAATTCCACCAAAGTCTGTTGGCGTTATTGTCCACTATGAAAATCATCAAAGAGGAATAGAATGATTCGACGGTGCAATTCCTAAGCTTACTTAATATTAAACAACCAAAAGAAAACATGGAGACAACCGTCTATAGCAGAATCAATAAAAATGGGTCGTGTATTCAGCTTCATGAGCAGCCATCCAACCTATCACCAAAACATATTTGGTTCTACCTTAGTTCACCGGGTTCAGAGAGTCCAGTTCACAGGAGCTAAAGAAAAAACAGCAATCTACTTTGTTAAGTTTATTCACGGCTAACGGATGCGCAATATCTTTTGTTTAGACCTGCGTTCGAAGAAAACGGAGGACAAATATCAAAAACAAAATCGGTCATCGTACCCGCGTGCATACGGGGAGAATCAGATGAGATCTCCTCAACTCAACAAAGAGGACCGCGTCGACCAGCAGGACCAGACAATCTATACCATTCTATGCCTAGAGTGTGATAAACAATTACGCACTGGCCCACACAAACAACACTTAACCTCAGGAATCGGTGACCCAAATTCACAGATATGGAACCATTATGCACAAACAAGCCTTGAGATGAACATCACCGATGCGAGGTTAGTTGGCCGGGAGGCGTGTCTGGTTCTTGAAGCTCTCCACTCGACCAGTTCGTTTAATCGGTAAGCCGAAATTGATGAACGTTAAGCCATTTAACAAGATACCCGGAGATAAATGGAGATACGAACGAGGGACGGGGAACGAGGTTGATTTCTGATTGAAATGTCACAATGGACGTTATGACTATGTGAGTAACCTGTACTCTCTACGACAAAAACATTATATATATATATATTGCATCAGAAGTGTTTGAGAATAATTATCCTATCAGAAGACAGGGACATGCAATTCGATTTATGCGGCGGTATTGCTCAAGCGGAAAAACGAATGTTTAGCTTCGTGTTCGAGGTCGTCGACAGGGTTCAAGTTCAAATTTCTGAATACAGAAGATCATGGAAACAATGCACACACATTAACCATGTCTTCCAGATAGGAGCTGAAACATTTGCTATCTGAATGTCGATATCAACGCTTGATGGACCTAACGGGAGCAAAGTATCTGAATTAAGACTACCATAGATATTTGGAATTAATGATAACTGTCAAAGCTAAGAGCTCGTCGGTTCGAACAATAACGGAGCTAAGAAGTTGAGTTGTCGGAAACTGACACGTTCACTTCAAGTGTATGCCTAAGTACCAAATGAGGACAGGTGACTGGCCGACTAGGGACCATTTGAAGCACAGTATCTATTATCATCGACTGTTCGTCACACGGCTAGTACAAGCCGAGTGACGGAGAATCGGTCATCAAGAAAGAGCCGTTCATTAAAAACTTGTGAAATTGTAATAATAATGCTGATTAAAGTGCCAGTCATTTTCCGAAGCATGTCTGTCCGATTTAGAAACCAGGTATTGTTAACAAGCGGAGAGAAACTAAATAGAGAATCTCGAAATCCACATGGAATTGGCAAAGAAAACAAAGTGCTTCTTCAGCTCAACACCCGTCATTTGAATCGCTCCACTACTTTTCACGTTATTTTGAATTGTGTAAAAATAATTCGTATTTACGTCAGAGATATTCGAAATCAGATAGGATCATGCCTCGACATCAAGCACGCAAAAATTTGCTTAAGGATTGTAGAGTGAAGCATGGATAATCTGCATACTTTACATTTACGTACGTAGGAATGTTGCCATGTAAAGACGGCCCGGTTCCAGACCTATACGAACAAGATTTCAGTAGGCCAGTTGAATAGGGTTTTCGACTAATTCCGACATAATCCCGAATAGTTTTGATATGGTTGCGAAAAAGTTTTTGGAAAGTGGTTTGGATGTACACATGTGATGAGGATTCCGTTTTTGATCTATACGGTGATTTGGCCAATTGCTTACTTGGTTAATCTGAGAATCTACTCAACGAGAATAAGCGGTTCTACGTTAATATTTTGCCGTTAACAGTTTGTTTTTTTTCGCACGGATAGAGTGAAAACATTTCTTCCGATAACTCTCAATGAAAATCGGAACTTATTGTCCTTGTTGATCATGCTTTCGCGATACTCTCCTGGCGAATCAGTTCCTATTTGATTTTGGTTCAGAATGAGGGGCTCGTTAGAATCGTAACACTCCAGATATCGATTTCGAACTACTGAAAACTTCACAGATCCCTACCACAAGAACGGCAGATGACAGAACACGAGTTACAACAGGGGCATGTGCACTGTGACAGAGGTGATTGAAGTCAACATTAGTCACTATCACTCAGTTGAAGCAAATGTTTGCCGGGAAAATGGTGTTGACAGTCATTGTTTGGTATCCTGGTCTGTAGTCTGTTTCGGATGTTCAATGGGTCAACGACATTTCGGAATGGACAAGGAAGATAGTATTATTTATGCGGATCACTTACAGCCTCGGGCTATTTGCCACTTTCGTTATAGAATAACTGGAGCATGCACAGATGCTGTGCCCATTTTATGAGTCACATGGGGATTCGTCGTAAGTTTTTTGTCGATCAGGCTAGACTAGTCTATGCGAAACAAACTACTGACATTAAAATGGCCATTCATCCCTGAAATATATGCATCACTCTTGGAAACCTTCTTTGTTCGTTCGCCTACTTAACACAGTAATTAAATAATGAATGCGTTTGTGCAAACCCCAACCGGCTCTTCCGGAACTCCTGATTTCCCCATCTGAAACGTCAACCATAGCAGACAGAAAGAAAATCGAAGACCACCCACCGGAGGAATAGAGATATGTACCAATGGCGAAACATTTGAAAATGTGGTATGCCGCCGGATTTTTACTCCAATAATGATGGCTTGGTAGAACGGATAATCCGACTTGAGGAATTTTCATGATCCTTTGTTATAAGAGAGCCAGTGGGCTTTTTGTTTGCATACAATAACCCTTTAAGCAATCAAGTGCGATTTCCAACGCGGCAGCTCGTTGATGCATGATTCGGGTAATTTTCGATGATCTTATATATCGTTAGACTGAGCAAGTTCTGAATTAAAATTTGACGCATGCTTGTTATTTCGAGATATCCATCTCAAAGCATCCGAATCACTGGGCAGGTTTTATCCACCAATTCAATGCTGACCAATTTCTCATAACAGACTCAATTTAATTACGGCAAACATTTGGTTCTTATCCAACTATTCAGTCCCTCCCGTCGAGTAGTGAACAGGGGTGTGGCTACTGATGCATTGCATAGCTTTTTGTAGCAGTTAGAGTTGATTAAACGATGGACACAAAAGAAGTATAAATTATTTCAATCATGTCAGTCTGCCAACTCAGATGAGTTACTCCCACGACAAGCATATGTTTCGGCTTGTGGGATATCAACTCATTTCCCCTACAGTGGCCAAATGATTATCTTCGTCGAATTTCGATCTGAACGTCGTAGGTTCTAATTTCACCGGCGTAGGTCAAATTCCTTAATTAACAAAATCTTGTTTAGTCGTGACCTCATGTCTGAAAGTGATTGCTATTTCGATGATAAAGGAATCAAGTCTCAAAATATGAGGAAAATGAATGAACAGTATTATCATTGGGATCAAAATACAATTTCGCTTGATCTGAATTGTATGGCACAGATTTTCAAAATCTCAATAACCCGCTGTTCTATTTTTGATTTAGGCCGGCTGATTTCCAATTTCTTGGCTGTACGTCCTTTCATTGTGTTCATGGAGCCACCGACCTTTGTTTAACCTGTATACGCGGCCGCAGTTTCATTTTCGTGCCCATCCTATAGACCGTCATCCTTTTTCGTTGTTTTTTAATGCGATTACTGTTCTTTCCTTCGCGCTGTTTTCTTTCTAACTCTACTTTCATAGTCTGTCTGCCTGTTGTTTTGATGATAACCGTCCCAGTGCCTGCCAAGGCATAATTCACATCGAGAAAAGCGGGATTGGAGAATTTGATATTTTCCTTGTTTCTAGTCTCAACGGGGATTTGCTCAACCTTTTCTAGGAAGTCTAAATAAAACAGATATGAGCCTACCTAACCTTAGTAATCTTGACCAACGGGTCCCTCGTCACTATATCGCTGTTCCGTCATACAGACCCCCCCAACGCTTGTTCCAGCTGCGCATGAACTTAATTTGATAAATTCAAAGAAATGGTTATCCAATTGTTGTTCGCAAAGGACGTACTATGGCCTCAGAAACGTAACTATTCGGTCATTAACACGACGCGGTTATGCTTATATGTGCAACGACAAGTGAATTTCCGGTTCAGCATAAAGACATACACTACAAAAAACGGCATCAGGATTCAACGGAAATTGCAACAGAAAGATCAGTTTTGAAAGGTCTGTATTTGCATGTCTTCTTATCCGAATCCAATGGTGCTATCAGCAAAGACGGTTGTTTTAGCCAGAATCAAAAAGTCAAATTGTCAGTAAAGTTTGATACACTGAAAATGTTTCTAAGATAGCGTGGTTTCGGAACAGGGGGATAGAAATCCCGGCTCAGAATTGCTCAGTATCGTTCGAAAAATGCCCCGCAAGAATTCGGTCTAAGGAGCGAAAGACCTACCAAAATAATTATCATTTGCAAGCATAGAAAGCATATCATCAAACAACAGCCTAGTTTTATTTCAAGTGGTCGAAATTTCATGTGTTACTGCGGTGGATAAAAAGTGCAAACAAGGAATATTTACTTGTCCATCGTCACTCGGTTTTATCTCCAGTTCTCTAGCTAGCAAACAGAACCCGTTGGAGTAAACGTCAAATCTCGTTCATTAGTCCACAACAAATCGTTTTTTCTGGTTCCCATGGTTACCACTCATTTGTCGAGTGGTTCGCTGACTAATTGAGCTCATCCCTAACAAGTGGCGTTTTGTGGTTGGTTCGTTCAGCTGCATCGTTATTTCATTAATAATGGAAGCAATAGGTAAATGATAAGATGAAGATGAAAGGTTTCGCTGCACACGGTCAGTGCGACTTTACCGCGTTTGCTTTTATCTCTGACTTAGGTAGTGAATAGAGTGATTCAGTACTCATGCGACGACAGCACAAAAAGGAATGCCAACTTAATTCGTTACGTACACGGAATTCCCTTTGGCGACCCATTTTTCGCACTTCTCAATTTAATCTTCCTTGTCCGATCACATTTCCGTCTCTACCCTCCTCGTTTCTGTTGCTGCTTGAACTCAATACCGTCTAGTCATCTTCCATCGCCACTCGAGCCTCGGCTTGTCTCCTTTCCTCATCCTATTGCTTGGCTTGACTAAGTATTATCGGGTTTTGCATATACCCACGACAAGTGACCAATTTCATGCAAACGAGAGAGAAAATTAGAGAGATTAAATCAACGGGACCGAGTCAATCCGCCCGACAAACGCTCAAGTTTGGACTTGAATGTTGCGGGTTTGATTCCTCCCACCGCCGGTCGACTTCTCCACCTGGCAGCCCTCTGTTGGCCACGGCCCCCTTCCTGAAAAATGACGTACCTAGTTATTTCATGAATAAGGGAAGTAAAAGATAAAAGTGAAGAACACGTGGCACAGTTCGTGAATGTGATTAACCGGTATCACGTGAGTGCGACAAATTGGCTGGGTGGGTGAATGAAGTCGGTTGTGAGAAGTAATCGACCAGGGGATACGATGGTAGGGCAGACACTACTTGGAGGATAGAACATTGGAAGTATCCTCTCAAATGCTCATCCAATGGGCGCTAAAATGCCAGGATTAAATGGTTTCAATGACTGTAGCATAAAAAAGTCTGTTCGGTTGAGAACATTCAGGTTACCCTAAGGTTCAAGTTACCAACCGCCATGCGTTCAACTGGAATTCGCATAAGCATGCTATCACATTAGAATACCAGGTCTATCTTCTCGGACCCTACCCAGTATCGTACTTGCATGTTCACCATCATCGGTCTTGAATAATGGACTGGTTAATAATAAAAATGAGTAAAATGGCTGGTACGCAAACTTTAATGTCTTCAGTGTTTCATACTTATGAGTTGTGGGTTATTTTCCACATATATTTTACAAAATGCATGGTACCTGTGTTTAAATTTCAAACCCTTGCACCGCAGCTACCTTTCTGTTGGCGTTTCCAGTGACTAGCCCCGAGTTGAAGCGAAAATCCCAAGCCAAACATCCAAACCTCTTTGATTCCGTACCACAAGTCTTGCTACAATGATGCAAGTTTGCGTCTAGAAAACAGGGCTGACTGAATGTGCGTCAGGTGAATAATCCAGGGACCAGGAATATGAACAAATGCAAAACTGGAAAGTAAAATCGGAATTAGTCTTGCGGACAAGACTAAAGTAGTTCTATTTTTGTGGGAAGCTCACAGAGGTGCCGGGATGCTGGTCGAAATAAAGGCCATTGGACAATTCGATAGACCGGACACAGTAGGTCCGTATATATATATATATATATATATTCAGTGGCGTGTATACGGACATACAAAGAACTTCCGGGAGCATATGGTTTGTTTCGCGAAAACTTATACTTTACAGGCTGTGACTAAAAATATATAATCTTGTGCCTCCAGTCTCGTTGTTCTGTAGGCTGACAGGCCTTAAACCACACTGAACAACGAGTGATCACAATGATGATCCCAAAAACGGATTCCGCGTCCATACACACCCATGCCATACAAGCAGGATATGTCATTGCAATGGAATGTTGAATAAAAACACTACATTACTTTTATTAGTTGATCAGGTATCTAGGTATTGCTGTGCGGGAAGCATTTCTGAATGTACTTGTCTCAGATCCTGTCAAAATTTCAAATGTCATTCCAATGTTTCCATGCATTCCATCTCCGATACATATATTCTCCGGAAGCAAACATAAACGGACACTTGGAAGCTCCCCAATATAATCTTATTACCCATGAAAGGAACATCCCATTTATCCAGTTGTTTTGGCTACCACCTATTTCACTTATCTAACTATCTTCTGTTTCGATTAATCCAATTACAAACGGTGACAACTATGACTGCGCTAACGAAACTCATGGATGTGTAGTAAGGCCGCTTCATCCAGATTGTTAGGACTCATCAGCACTGGGATAGACGAAATTATTTTATCCGATTATCATCATCACAGTCTTTAGGCTTTACGATCATTTTCTCAACGCTGTAACCAGGAGGTTGTGAGGTGCAACATCGGATTCGTTCAGGGAAGTGATGGTTCTGACTAATACGCTTCCTGGTCTTCGGATCACGCTGATTTTCCTTTTGTGTTGTTCGCTTCAAATCGTGTCGTTTGTGTACCTCATCCGAAAGCACTATTCCGTGTGCATGTTACTAGACTTTATTGGGTACCACCATGGCAACATATGGCACCCTTGACCTTTGCAACATGTTACAGGTTATCAGGCATTTTTATCCGTCAAGTAGTTCAGTAATGATGTAGGATGGTTCCCTTGACAGAAACATAGGCTTCACAAACAAGCATGCATGGACTTTGCTGGATGGATTCTTTGATTCATTGATTATAGTGAACTTGCGTTGGAGTATGACGGTCCACTCTCTGACTGGAATACATGGAACTTTGGGAGATAATGCTTATACCATGGTGAGTGGAATGCAATGCGATTTAGTAGTTGAAACTTGTTTTTGGATTTTCCGAATTGCTTGCATTTATTTTGCATTTATTTAGGTATCTGGGATTCATCGGCACAGATGAAACGGTCAATAACAAGGCTCGGGATTGCCAGTTCGAATCGGCCCATTGTTGGTCATATTCCCTACCTGTAACCCTCGTTAGACAGTGATCCCATCCTGAAAATGATGGGCATTTTTGGTCTGCTAACAGAGAAAAAAACAGGAAAAAGATTTGTTTTAAATCAGCAGTATACGTCAACCTTCAACCCGTTTGCCTTCTTTGACAAAAAAATGCATTGGTTATCTGACAATTAATATACCCATCTTTTCAAAATGCATTTTACGATTTCTTTGCACAAAAGCTAGTATCAAACCAGTCTGGGAGCCACACAATAAAGTGATAAATTTTCCGTATAATTTCTTTTCCTTACGATCGATTGGCGAATCGCTTCAAAGGGAAATTTCCGGCCAAACCGGTTAAAAAAGCCAGACTGTCCATCTCAAAGTAATTTGCAATTTGTCCTCCAGAACAGCAAGTCAACTCCGGTCGTATATTCTACTTCTGTGACCTTACACGACTGACAGCTGCCGCAGATTGAATTTCTATTTCAATGAACTTTAACTGCACACTTTGTCCAGTTCCATGTTCTTACATTTCCCATTCATGTAGTACGGCAAACCCCTATCGTAGAATTGTATGCCATTACCTGTGCATCAAAGCTGCGAGATTCCTGTAAACAATGAATAGTTGTGACAAATTTGACATGAAGTCGTGGAATTTTTGGACAGAAAAAAAAATATGGAGACAAAAATAATTTGTGAATAATATTTCAACAATAACTTCTCGACTGTAAGGCAATAGGCTTTGATAGATGTGAAGGAATTCCGAAACTGAGGGCTTGGTTTAAGCCAATTTAGCCATTTGATCCAACGTAAACACACACACACACACACACACACATGCACACTCCAGTGCTGAAGCAACCTTGTTGATGTCGGAGAAAGCGTACCTGATTTACCAAGTCACTCTTTTCGCCAACAATTTCTCCCCTGACTTGGTGATTTATCGACCTCTTTTCTTCATATACTTAAGAATATGGTGGAAGATAGTCATATAAGGTCTCCCTTTAACACTAGACATGTATAGAGTTCCGTGTAATCGTTATATCTACCATACTTAGTACGCCTTGGGCACACCGACCGGTAGAAAATCATCAGACTGTAGTCACGTGACACTAAGTGGTAGTGGCTGTAGAACCGCATCGTACAAACTTGACCGTGGATCTGAACGAAACTACTACAGATGATAGACCGAGCACACCTCTCGTGAAATAGGATTAGCCAATCCACATTGCCTGGGGTAGGGCGACACATGACGTCAGCCCGCAAAACAATTTAGTCAGTCCTCCTGACTGGTGAGACTAATTATTGGAGACATGCCGAACTAATTAGGGGTCTGGGGGATTGTGAATTAAGTTTGTCAAATCTTGTTTGCCAAATTACCGAGAAATGCGCGCAGAAATGAATATGCGCGTTTGATAAGATTCTAGGATGTGAACGAAAAAAGTAAATGCTTGACAGCCTGCTTTGTGTCTTGCTGGATCTTACACTTTATACATTACAACAAAAGTTTTCCCATTTATTTTATGAATAAGCCGAAAACTAATTGGTTCAAGGGCTGTATCAAAGCTTAATTCATCATCAGTCGTACAATTTGAAAGTGTTTTCATGGTTTTTCGGTCGCCGGCTGATTCTTAGAATTGATGAGGTGTATGAAATTAGGATTTTATGGCATATGTTCACTAAGGGTAAAATATCGCAATTGTTAACCGGTAGCATTCAGGACTGTCAATTTCAGCTGAAATTCTTACTGGTATTTTTCCAAAAGAATTGTGTTTACCAGATGGAATGCACCATGTCGGAAAGTTGCCTAGTCGATCAAAAACGATGTTTGTATTCTTACCCATTTCAATGGTAAATTGCCGAAAAGTGTCACTTTTGAAAATCTAAGTAAACACTACACAAGCGTACTAAGTTGAGGTGAAAAAGCTAAAAGGTGGTAGAAAATTTTACAAGAACTTGATTGCTGAGCATGGACTTTGGGTCGCGGCCTACGAGACAGGTTTGACGACCAGGAAGTTGTTTGACTGACTTGGGAAAAACAAAAATAGAGAAAGCCTAATTGTCCCTGAAACTCAGTAAGCGTATCACCCACCACCATCACTTACGCATCCAAACCAATATGGCATCCCACAGGAAATACGTTGCACACCGAGCTCCGCCCTGATCAGCACTGATTTTCAAAGTCACTGGGCTAAGGAGGTTTCGGAAAATTTACCTAAGAAGTCTTTCGTGCGCAAAACTTTTGCCTTCCGTTTCCGTCGTTTCAACAACAAAATGAAATATCCTTGACCAGTTTTCAAGCCGATGTTAAAATCATTTAGAATTATGTGAAAAAGCTTGTCTTGCGCGAACTCTGTCAAGGTTTTGTGTCTACTCTTATGACAGTGTACGTGAGCAGTCGTGTATGAACCATCATTGTCCAACATTGGCCCTACATTAACTTCCGGGAGTCTAGTTGGGTCTCAGATCTGCGTTGTTCCATAAGCATCCGAACCGGACTAGCCGTCAACGGCTCCAAGCAGTTTTGCGAATGCCCACGTCACTCTCTCTTTCTCGTTCATTGTAGACAAAGTCTGTTGAACAGAGGATCGTTAGCAGGGATATTAAAGTAATCCTCACTTCGGTCTGAACAGGCGAATAGTACAAAGTCCACCTGTGCAGTAAACACTGCACAGGTGTTTATGTTCCTCTGGCGTTGCATTTATATATATATATATATATATATATATATCATCCATAAAACTAATTCCATCTGAAGAACGGTTAAATGATTCGCTCAAGTGATGGGCGCAGGCTCAGGTATTTACGCTAGTCAATGGAAAGTGCCGAGACGTAAAACACCTAAGTTACCTGGATATATCAATTACAAAATGATCCAAAGTAGTTCTGAACCACCTGGGCATCGTCGACCAGAATTATGAAGCCGTCAGCATACTGTTAGTTACATACCATATTCCTTAAAAATAAATTCAACCCCATCGTTTGATATGGTTGAAACGATGTCAGGCAGAACCTAGTTAGAAAAGTGTAAAAGAAAAGAACATACAAGGACAGTCTTATCACATACGTTCCATGGGAAATTAAAAACCTAATACTGGCTGCATTTTGTTGAACCAAATATCCTGTAGACATGTCTTTCTTTCAGTCATCCGCAGCCGCCAGGGCAACCGTTTGGCAACGATCAAATGCCGGTGTGCGATGTAAAGGAAGTGCACTGTGTGCCGATAATTTTCAATAATGCATTGACAGTCATCCCGCGCATAGTAGGTATTGCCTGCTGAACTTCGTATCGTTATAACATCGATAAAGTGCATCAGCTCGGAGGGCTTGTTGGATATCCAAGGCTGACGACCGTTACAATATTATTGAAAATAAGTAATGTTTTTCATCTTTTTCTACCAGTTTCGCCCTTAACTTCAGCCTTTGTGTAGCATAATGGATTACTTCAGGCGTTGCTCTTCAGTTCTTCATGATGACAAAACATTTCAATTCTTTATTTGAATTCGTTCCAATCACTAACTCCCGATTGGCTTTCAAATCTAATGATCGTGTGAACTGAAACTCCAAGTCTTAGTACCAAGATAAGCAAATTTTAAAACACGTCCAGATGCATGTCTTTCTAGTGTTAGTCCGAAATTTGTGCACACACCCGTTTCCACCGAAATCCAACCAAAGGAGGGAAACAGTTGGAGAGGAGTGGCTGGGAAAACGAGAAAAGAAACTTCGTGTTGAGTTCATCACAACATACGCCAGCTCTTTCATTCTGTATCTTCCCATCATGGGCTGTCCATCGGCTCGATGGTTCGTCAGCACGACTAACATTATGGTATTTTTGCAGATTTACTTAACAGAGATTTTAGTATTCACCACCAAAGGCGTGTCAGTTACAGTACATGTGTCTTTCATACCACGGAACGAATTGTCCATTAAACTGTGTAACGAGCATGGAACAACACAAGCGAACAGTTTATTCACAAACTATTGTTAGATCCTATTCACCAACCGCACAATGATATTTAAAAGTCCCGGTTTCATATTTTTGCACAATCCGCTTTTCATCCCATATCATTCGGAATCAGTTTACACATAAAGTGCACTGTTCATTATTTAGCACATGTCCTGACAAACGGAGACTGTGTCTCGGTCACCCACCTGGCCATCTTGTCATAAATACTCAGATAATTCATTTAATGAGTTTTCCCGCGCAACCTTTATTCTTTTTTGCGAAGTGGTGCGCACGACTGTTTTCTCTGATTTTTTTACTGAAATGCGAACTTTGCATACATGAAAGTTCTTTACGACACTCGGTCGCTAAAACCAGAGTAGGGAGTTAGGTTAAGAAATTCGACCTCAAATAATTGACCAAACTACTAGGCAGCCAACTGACAGCCAATGTCTAACTGGTCAGCGCGTTCCCCTTGGGTGTCCAGTTGACCGTTTCACCATAGTTACTCGCAAGCAAACTGTCACGTACTTCAAAAATAACCCATTGCAGGTTCGGAATCAGAGCTTAGCTATGACCGGTTAGAATCGCTAACAATCAAACCGGCCGAGGAAGCCAGGAGTTCGTTTTTGTCCATGTGCCCTACCGGGGTCACTTTTGGCACGAGAGAACACTGTACAGAACTTTCACAGTCGAGGCAGTTTGAGGTGCTATAAAGAGAATGAAACTACCATAGAAAATTCAGATTAACCACTTCCTAATCCACCTCTATTTCCTCTTATTTTCAGGGGCCAAAAATAGGTGATGTACGAAGACGGCCTCGAAGAGCGCGATTTGGCAGATCACCAGAACCCGTCAGAAGAAGACTATCTGGATGTAATGAGAACAGAAGCTCGAATCCTGCGTGAATTGGGAAACTCCCGATATGCTTGTGTCCAAAGGCGATTTATAGAACGTTGAGCCTGCGGTCCGTGACTTTCTTGTATTTTTGTGTGCTGGACTTATGCCTTGATGGGCTAGGGTTGCTACTAATCGGTGCTGCGTGTATCTCAGATCTGTAAGTGTCTAGTCTGATGTGATCGTCCGCGCGAGGTTAGCGCCCGCTAGTCTTATTATAGCATTAATCAGGTTTGTGAGCCACGTTCAGGACGTCTGCCCAATTCGGGGTCCGAAAACGCAATTTTGGACCACTGTGCGACATTAAGGGTCTCGACACTAAGAAGTTAATTCCGATACATTTCTGTCCCACTCTAGGTGGCAAAACGGGCTACTGAAAGCTTCTATATTTTAGAAGAATTGTTCCTGCAAGAAATCCACTAGGCAACTGAGGCAATTAAAAGGTTTGGAAAACTCAGAACTACGATTAGAGCGGTTATCAGAAACGCATCGTCAAATGACCTCAGTCGGTTACTTGTTTCTTGTTTTTTTGGGAACCGTAATTAAATTAGCATATTTCCCCCCTTTTCCAGTTGTTTATTGACCCACTTCGACTTCGTTGGAGAAAATGCGAGTACACAAAACAGTACAATTTCTGGGTCTTTACAAAACATGGCTAGTTAAAACCTGATAAATTTTCCAGAACCCTCTCTCTTCGCATGTTTACCAGGTGACCGGTATTTGACAGTATTCGTTATTGTTTTTTATTATCACTATGGTTAATATTATTACGTTTGTTTGTACTAAGTATTAAACTAATTATTTGTACGGAGCCAGTAATACATATATAAAGATATCGATAAATAGATAGATAGATAGATAGATAGATAGATAGATAGATAGATAGATAGATAGATAGATAGACAGACAGATAACAACAAAACAAGTATGCACACATCCTGTGTGCACCGCAGACATTCCAACAATCCCAAGTGGATTTCCTAACACTACTAGCACAATCATAGTCGAGTTAGGACGAATAAACACAACACCGCCTGATCGAGCAACCAGGGATGGTCTTTCTAACGGTGTATTCCAATTCTATCAGCAATATTCCGAACTATTAACCTATCAGTAACCATCGTGTAATATCGCTTCAAAAACAGAAGTTTTACTAGAATTTTACTTGAATTATTAGGAGTGTGAATAAATAATAATTCTATGCAGGATCGACATGGTGTGAACTCCCTATGTGAAAAATGCTATTGGCCAACAGAACACAAACTTTCGGACCTTCTGTCCTCTTTCCGAACGTCAGCCTTGCCTGATCGATGAGAAAATTCCCGACGAATAATCGTGTGATTTTTAAATGGCTTTATCACCCATCAGTACACTTAATGGTTCAAATGAGATTCTTCTGGGGAAATAAGTAACCGAGTGTACAAGTTTGGGGATGGCAGGACAAGAAAGCTTTGATTACGCATACTTGGCGAACGCCAACAGTCGCGAAATCGATAGCATATTTCCGAGGGAATTTCATTTATCCGTCTACTGACAACAAAAACCGTATTCTCCGATTCGTTTCCAGCTCACTGCATCGACTGTTTGAACGTATATTGCATATTGTAGATATTCTATTCTGCATACCGTCTGGCTTCTCGATCCATTTTGGTTTTAAAGATGTTAGACGATGCGTTGGTTTACAACCGTGTACTTACGCAGCGACATGCTTACACATATAGCGTAAACTATCTGCCAGATAGAGATGGATGATACCAGGAAGATAGTCACCGTACCACAAGACGAATAGTATTAACACGAGTAATGTCATTAACTTTCGATTCTTCAATCGGTTTATCATGGGACATCTACTTCTAACACCCGGTCGATGTTCATAAAGACACTGAACAGGTGTTCCATCCAGCTTTTTGGGACCAGTCAGTGGCGCGTATTCATCGTCCTCGAGGAGAGTCAGGAACGCGGGACGAAACACCGCAAGCTGAATCAGGTGGCCGAAAATCAATTTGGACACTTCTTTCCAGCGTTGCTTTGCACTGTCCAAACTTTTGTCAAATAGGCAGTCGACCATTTGGTCCCTTAAAGCTGCAACGCGCACACACACATACAGTCCACTGATGGATTAAAGAGTGGCACAAACATTCAGTGCATGGACAGGTTTCGGGTAGGATGAAATAGCAGAAGTGTTTACGAATTCCGACAAGGATGAAACAGTTGCAAAGTGCTTTCAAGACTGGTGTTTGTGATGCTCATGCTTGCTTGAAAATCATACTACATCTGCTGTCGCCGACAACTACCAAGTTTTAGATAGGTCGATACAGATGTAACTATTACCTTTGTAATCCTTCAGATGTCATAGTAAGTTGGATGTTATTGGAAATTTGAGGGTCAATTGAATTGCTTCAAGTGGCAGACTCCTAATTTAATTGATCACCGACAGTCAGAGGGGATCCGGACTGCAAAACAAATCCCAAATACACTCATTTCCAGTACTTCAAATACCGATTAGCGACAACCAATGAGTATGACTCAAAATTGGAATAAAGTAGAGTGGAGAACCACGTGGACACCTATTGACTTTGTAAGCATATTGATACCAGAAAAACCTTGACGAACAGAATGGCTCACGTAAGCTTTGTTAGGCTAACGGGTTGGGGTCGTCTGATCCCTCTAGGTTGTTTGTCGCAGTCATTGAAATCTTTGTTTTCGATATCATTCCTTTTCTATGCGTTTGTTCAATATAAAATATGCTATTGACTGAGGATCCAAAATAGTATAAAGTTTGTCAATCGTTTCAACAGTAATTCTAGCCTCGTTGGGAATATGTTGCTTATCCACACAGAACGACTACACTGTTCTGCGAGGCAGATAACGGTTGGAAAATAGGTCCAGGTGGCCAGTAACTGATGTGTAAAACAGTTCCAAGAACTCAACCGGTTGACCGGCCTTTGTAGGTTCAGTTAGATGTTGGGGTCGGAGAGGTCCATCCTTGTGTGGGTTGAGGACAATATGTTATGAGGTGAATTAAGATTGTCAATGGAAATCTAAAATTCGGAGATTTTTCCTCTTAGAAACTTGTTCCCATACAGTTGACCTTTCGAGTAATAGTTGATGAAACCAAAACCACAGCACGTTGACGCGAGATTATGAGCTACGTTGGTTGTTACTAAAAGCGACTTCGGTTGTCTGTCTGTGTTCTCCGAACCCATTTACGGGATTTTTAAATACTAAGTTAACGCTTGGCAAATCTACACTCAATCAGTGGTGCCAATAATTTTCCATTTTCACAAATGTAGAGTTCTGGTATGACAGTGTTTGCAACGTCAAGAAAAACCGGGCGTGAATCTTACCGATTTTTATTAAATTAAGCATATGCACAAAGGTTTGAGAACAAACGAGATGCAGGTCAGTATTTGGAAAATCTAGTCCTCTTCTTCCCCTATGTCACTGAATTTCGAGACTGCAATTCACTGGTTATCTGAGTAATCATACGCGTCATTAGTTGAAGTATTTATTGAGCCAACAAGTTACTTGTTGGAATTATCCAGACTCGGAATTCATCTAGCATCGTTTCAGTGTGTCGATGGTTCATATGACAGCTCACTTGAGGGAATCATCATTGCCACCTATATACGGCTCAGTCTCATCGAGTTTATTTGTGCCAATTGCTTATTACGGGCACATTAAAATGCCTTCAGATATTTGAAGCGCATTCATTCTCCATCCTCCGAAAGGTCCACAGTATTTCGCCGACTTGAGTTTCACGTTACAGGCAACCACAGAAGTAAGTTGACTGAAGAGCACAACAACACGTAATCCATATGGTCGAGTAACGTCTAGAACACTTTGCTAACCGTAGCCAAAACTCCAGGTGTCATCATAGACTGTGCGACAGCGCTTCACTCGCTATTGGCCAGTTGTACTTGATTCTATCATTCTTTGATTACCTGTTTTTTATCATTTTTATTGTTTGTCACAAACAAGCGCAGATCAAGACGGACAAAAAGCGATTTGTCTGCCAAAGATAGTCATTGTTCATGCACTCAACAATGAGGCAGAGTTCTTCGAAGGAATTGCTCGTCCAGCCTAAGAAGTCACGAAAGAGGAAAGTCAACGTAAGTCGAAGCCCAGCAAGCAAATCAGCTAGTAGCAACATCTACACAACAAAAACCAATATGGCAGTCCTTAGGATTCTCGTCACATCTGTGCTGAACTCTTTTCATGGTCATCGGATGTCTAAATTGAACAAATAATTCTCAGGTTCAATTTATTCTAAGTCTACGTTAACCAGACAACTGCACTTGGAAGTAGGAGAAAAATCAAAAGTTATCAGTGATTTAAAAAAAGATTTTGTCCAGTTGGTGATCAATAAATCAACGTTGTCTAGCAAGATGCGAGCAATAGCACTGACTTGATCAAATGTCAAACAGATTGTTCCCCACCCCACAATGTGCTGCTTGTATCCCACCATGTACTACTGGCAATTGACTATTTTGTTTGATTTTGTAAATCAAGACGTCTTTTTTTGGAGGAGCGTGCTTGCCCAGATTAGGGCTGCATAAAACACATACATATTTTCTTTTTCTTCTATCCTTCTACTTCCTTGGTTAACGAAACTATAATGTATGTCATTAAGAAGAACGGGACAGCAGCCAACAGTGCGCTGCCAACTGAGAAAATTGACCGATGGTGGGAGGATGCTAACCTGAGACCTTTAGGTCACGACAATGACCACGTGACTACCATTCGCCATACTCGAAACCATATGTACAATACTACCGTTTTGGCAGAAGAAGCAACATCATTTCAATAGATAATAGCCAAAGATTTTTTTCTCTAACTCAAACTGGTATCTATGCCGTTTGTACGATAACGCTAGATGAGTCAATAAAAGCTAATTTGGGCAGTTGTCTAATTCCACGAATAACGAAGTGAATGGATGTTCCCATTCAATTTCGAAAAAAAATCGGATGGTTATTTTAAGAGGGCATATTTTGGCTTTTTGATTGGCACAAAATCGCGTGGTTTATTTGCCCTTCTGCTGCGACTCCAACGCGAAGTTTGCCGATACAGCCTGAACGTCCCGGACTGATCCATTCGAGCGTACGGAACAGGACTGTTGAATAGCAAATTGGAATAACACAAACAATTGGCCGTTGCTGATATTTTGTTGGTCAGAATATTTTTGGCCCCGAAAAGCAGTCCATGTTTTTTCCCCTCTTCATTTTCACAATCCATTAAGCCAGAGTCATAAAGAATGATGAATTTCTCCGAGACATTTTACGATCAAATTGCTAATGCGTTTCGTAAATGAACCTAGTTCCCTGGATTGTTGGATACGGGGAAAGGGAAATATTTCTAAATGGGATCACAAAAAACGCAACCGTGGTCAAGTGGGTGTGTTGGGCTAAGAGAGCGTACCCCGGTTCCACTGGAGCATATCTGTTACACAAAACAACCAAAACAAGTGAGTCGTGATTGCGAATGGTTGTTCAGACTGGCTTGACACATTACGTGCGATCTTAGAGCACCAATGTCTCAGACAGTGGCCCACCACTCCAGGATTACCGGGGCGGGATGTGATTATCTTTCATTATACTCTAATAAGATTACAAAGATCATCATAGAACCGATACAATTTTCCCTTTTGCTAGGCACCAGTAAATCGCTCCAAGTGGTCGTTCATGCATTTTTGTTTCCGCTTTAATAGAAATAGCGAGACAAATTTGTTGAATGTAATTAGAATAATATATATGATTTTTTTATCTCTCGGCTTACTAGCTAGACATGCATCACCTACTCGTTTGACTGCAGTGGGTAAACATTTAGTAGAAGTGAAATCCTATTGATTTCGGATTTAAAGCAGCTTGTCGATTATACCGAACCATTTGAGCTGTTGGACCGTACTGAATTGGTAAACGAACTTTTCCTCCGGGGAAATCAGTATTTAGGTTGGACTATAAAAAACATTGGCTGTTCTGACCACCAGAATCATGATAAACACTAATATCATCCTGTAATCATAGTGGCTTGATTGCACCGATTCCGGTGTGAGTATTTGGAAGCATGCCAATCAGAAGATGGATAGTTGCTCCTTAGAAATTCACATAGTTGTAACATCCGATAGGATTTGCGACTGGGCCAAGATAAAGAACGTCAAGCTATCTAGTTTTAGAACTATCTTCCACTTGTTGGGTTTGGTCCCGTGAATTACTTCAGGAATTTAAGGCCCCAGAATAAAACGGCCACAATCATGGGATGCCTAATGCACTTGAATGACTTGCGAGTCACTCCACAACGAATATCGTAGAGCACATAGAACTGTGATTGGCGTTAGACCTTAGATTACTCTGTTGTAGTAGGCGTCGCTCACCTAGGTGATTGTCGGAATCGTGCTTTTTCACGTAAAACTAATGCTTTCCGGTCATGGTTTGTCACCGTATTTGCTTCTCACTCTCGGGAAACGGGGGACACCGCGTGTTCACTGGCCACACACCAGTTAGTTCAGTACCACCTTGGCTTCTACTCGCTTCATTCGATAACAAGCGTTAGGCAACCCCAATGACTTTGAATTCTTCGATTTATTCTGGGGATGAAAGATTAGAACTATGGAATAAATCGACTGACAAACAAAACATCTGTTCCAGGAGCAAATGGGGAGAAAGGGGCTGAAACGAAAATCTTCCGTGATAGATGTTAAAGGAAAAGCCATTACCAAAATACTGTTCAACTTTAAGGAGGGTGGGCTTGACTGCCTGTCGACACAGTGCATACAGCATCATGATACACCGAATGATATGGAGAATAACTGTGTTCCCGTAAAAGGTTAGTTCCCAAGAGACAACAAAAGAAAATACGTTGCAAATAAAGCTTATTATTATAATACTAATTTGGGGTCAAACTGTCCTGTGAGGGAATCCGCATGGTAGACAGTAGTTTTGTTGTGCTGATGCAATGGGCGCGTTCCAAAAACGACCTTGCCGAAGGTGTTTCCATTAACTGGGCAGTAGTCACAACCATTTCCGTACGGTCAGACTAAGAGCTGGTACCAGAAGTGTAAACCGGCTTTGTTTCGATCCCATGATCAACGCGACAGCAAGAACGGATCACGTCTGAGAAACAGGGCTGTCCGACAAGCTCGTTGGGATTCGGGTGCATGGGCACGGGCTAAAGACCTGAGCGACTGCAACCCGGGAAGCATCCTGGGGAATCCCTAATTCTGGAACAGGGATAAAGTGACCTGGTTTTGAAAACTAAGAGGCAATCGGCGACTCCGTCCGAAAGTAACACCAAAAAGAGATAATAATTACGAAAGAAGATGGGCAATCAGTTAATGAGCTTCAACCTTTGTAAACTTATGTAAAACTCTCGATTGTGACAAATAAACGAAACTGTTGTGTTGACCCTCCAAATGCCACCTGGCCGTTCCCGCGTGACTTCATAAGGCAGGCTATGCAGAACAATATTCGCAAATCCCAGTCTTTAATACAGAAATATCAAATTTGATGGGATAAAAGCAGTGATTAAGTTCAATCTCAATTGCTCAAGTCATGTTTCACTACCAACCTGGAATTGTTCAGAGGCAACCGGGAAACAAGGTGCTGCTGCACGCATTTCCTTAGTCAATGCCCAGAGTTCGTTCATCCACACTGTATCTTAACGTACTGTGGTCAACGACGCTTAGAAATAGCGCGTTTAGAACTATTAATAGTGTCAAGTTTCATGAACAGATTGTGTGAGGAGATCTTTTCCTTTGTCACTGACTCCCTCCACCCAAACTCAACAGACGTTGTACCGCGTATCCAACTGAGATGCGTCAAGCGGTTCATCTGTACTGACGAACCTTTTGCTGCATCAGGAATGCTCGCCAATTTCAAGCGGCCTGAAAGCATCAAAGTAGTAAAGCTGTGAAAAATTCTCCTCGGATTTCGAATTTGCTGGCAAGTGCTCATGCGCATGACCGAACTATATGGTTCATTTAATTTCGTCAATGTCCAACCTCAAAATTGCATTAGCTGGTCAATGTGACCACTCGGCATAATCCAATGGTTTGACTCTACCAGTGTTCACGTTTCGTTTTGGGCTGAACATTGATGCCCACTTAGCAAGCGGGGGACGGATGACTTTTTGGAAATTTTAGTTCGTTTAATCTCATTTAACTGTCTAATTTTGGTTATCTGGTAATTATTCACTGGAACACGCATACCATTGGTGGGTCCAGCAATAAAGTACTTGTAATCTGACTGGAATCTGATTTAAATCTATAAGAGCATGATTGAATGACAAATCTACTCAAGAGTCACACGGTAACTCGTCCTTATGCGAAACATACTACTGACAACAACTACCCATAGTTTCGGACCTTGCCTTACTGACGAAGAATTTCTGACCAATTCCTGTGTGATTTTTAAGTCGACTTATTATCTATTAACGGTTCCAATCATTCAAATGAGATTTTGGAGAGGAAATAATGGATCGCCGAACAGGGAGGTACCGGGGAAGCATACCTAACGAGCGAAAATAATCGTGAAGTCGGTCGTATCCTTCCAGGGGGAAATGTCCTCTTCCATCCGTGTGTGAAGCATAATACTAGGTCTTGTAAAATAGCCAGGGCAGTGAGTACTATCTTGATTTTTAGTTGTAACCTCAAGGAATGGTTTGATCGTAACGTAACTCCCTGACGGCATCACCCCACCAGAAGACGAGTTGATTACTCCAGGTCGTTGTTGCATGCTGATGAAACAAAAATATATCTTCTTGGCCTCCATGTTCACATTTTCTTGAGTGTGTAAAGCGAATCTAAGCATGTCGGCTGAGACTACAATTGCCTTATTCCGAATGAACAAAATTTGGCTTGCCAACATTTGAAACACTCCGTTCTTGTGAATATGGATTTATCTTTTATCTATTCTGCTCCCTTTCTTAATGAAATAGCAATGTACATCATTTTTCAGGATGAGGGCCGCGGCCAACATATGTTTGAGAATAAGGGACGTTGACAGACGGTGTGGGGGATTCGAACCGGAAACCTTCACGTCCAAACGCCATGACCTGAGCCGTTTGGCTATCACCAACCTATATGCACTTCATTTGAAACTGCTTTACAACGGAAAGCACTAACTGAAACCAAAACGGTCAAATCTATGCTTTGCTTTTACGTACAGATGTGATCATAAATTCCCCAAACAAGTTGGAGGCCAAAACGCACAATCCATTTTTGCTTCGAAGTGAAAATTTAATCAAACCGCTGGATTAGAGTACGGTGAAGACATGAAAATTTGAGAAGAAATTTACTCGAATCACTTCCGTTGCTGCGAATCCCGATGACCAATCCAAATATGGTGCGATCTGATATAAATGCATGAGGTTGCTAAAATCTAGTGTGACAGGGCTGTGTGAACAAAGGAGGCATGGCGATTGGAAGCTTCTTGTTGACCGTTGTGAGGGTTTCAACTGTTGTAACCTGACCAATCAACTTATAGTTTTGAGATAACTCTGTTTTTCGTTGCATGTATTATCCCAAAAATCCTTGTGGAAATTCACTTTAAAAACTGATTATTTTAACTTGAGGCCGAAACACGGTAACTTGAAATTTACGCTGTGTTCCACACTAACTTGAAACAGGCCTCGTAAATTCAAAATTGCATGCCACTTGTAACGTAGTTAGCATTTGTACCTACACGCAAATAGCATATTTTGAGCGTTTTGCTCTTGCATCGTCGGTATGCGAATTCCCAAACACATACAGGCGGTGGTCAGGTGGATAAGACTGTGGCATTTGGGCGGGAAGGTCGCAGGTTCGAACCTTCCAACTACCGGTCAACTTCCAAACTTGGAAGCCCTCTGTTGACTGCGGTCCCTTCCAGAAAACGACGTACATTGCCGTTTCGCTAATAAGGGAATTAAAACGAGAATGCATTATCATGTCTAGACCGCCATTAAAAGCATAGTAAAATATGATGCACTTCAATATGGACCTTATGAAAGGCTGGATGGTATGACCAGTGTGGACACTACCAGACAGGTCCATATCAAGAATAAAAAAATCGTGCCGCTGCAACTACCGGGTAGGGATCCTACTTGATTCTGACCAAACTAAGTTCATTGTCTACTCCGACAAGTGTGGGCTTGGTCTGGTGAATGAGAACATCCAAACAAATATGGGTCAGGGCTACAGAACTACTGCAAATGATGATTAGCTACAGGCAACCGACCGCAGGTTTCGATTGAAGCCTGATTGGCTTATTACAGGCAAATCTTTTTGGATAAACGGTGTGCCAGTTGAATCGGGATGGCGAGAACCAAAATCAAACTTCGTTTGGGTTTGTAATTGCAGGCGTAAGAAGCTTATGCGAATCGTTCATGAACGTGACACAGTTGTTTACCCTGAAAATCAAAAATGAATCACACTACGGTTCCAACGACGTGGAAACGATTCACACGTGGTCTGTGGGCAATGTCAGAAGAAATGTGGCGAGCCCACTTTCAAGTAACGGGATACAGTCTGGTACAGCTTCGCACTGGCCTGTTTAAAATAACTGCCAATGAGAACCGTGGTGACAGACGATGATAGTTCAAACATGCCTCGGATACCATTGGACGGAATGTATTCCAACGGTCGCGATTTTCCATACTTCGTATATAAAAGGATAATTCATAATTAAACCCCGAACATGGTTTCCAGTCCCTGTGGTCTCTCCGTTGTCCTCATTTGTGTGACTTGGGTCGGAATCAATCCGGTCCCTGTTGTTTGTCCGAAGCCGTTCGTTATTGTAGGTGGCCAAATTCCGTAAAAGGATTCCAAGTACAAATAATACATGTGTGCAGTCTTTGTTTTTTGGTGCTGATCACATGCCCTGACTTATTGTAAAGTTCCTCAGTCTAGTGGTAGTTGCTTGAATCTGAACAACCCGACGATGGACCAATTAAACCTCGCACGTTTGAGTGGATGAGGAAACTTGCACGTGACCTCGGCAACGGGCAAAACTGGGCAGCATATTAGCCTGGAACCAGGTTCATTAAAATGGTGAACTTGAGGGAAATCATGGGATAACCGGTAAATTAAGACAGCCAACATTTGTGAAGCTGGCATTTTCTTGAAATTCGCCAAGGGAATCTCGCCATTCACTGGTTTATTGGATTTCTGAGAATAGTTGTGGCAAGCACGAATACGCCTTCTTGTTTCAGGTACAAAATGTGGGTTAATTTGTGAAAACTGATCAACCGATTCGCCACTCCAGATCACAAATCTGTACTTGAGCGAAGTATGCCTTTGGAATATTTTTGCTGCGAACGGAAAGGCCTCGTTCCAGACTGAAGTAGTTGAATTTATCCGTTAAATTTCCTACTATCCGCTAAATTTCCAGTTCGGATAGATGCAAGCAAGAAATTCACACCGCACAAGGTGAAAGGCAGTCACATCTTCACATCTACTCATTAGTTTTATGCAAGAGCGGGCACCCTATTCGTTAGATAGGAGCCGGTCAGTGAATTTGGAGATAGACAGTTCTAGCCGCATAATTTCACTCAATATGAATTTCCCGTTTACTAACTTGCCAAAGATGCAGCGAATATTTGTGGTAGATCCGTTTGCCCAAGTTTCAATTGCCTGACGTAATCGTATTAAATGGCGATTCTCTAGTTTGACAGATCAAAATCTGCACTTTTTGGCTGACCTTCTCGTGTGGGCCCTGAGCCATGTGCAAATCTGAAGCCCATTTGTTGGGACTCTTTTTGAAGAATGACCTTCGACGAGGATGAAACCATACTGAGCCATCCTCTATCATGCTGTATTTGAAATCAGCTAATGGGCCTTGAACCTGGTGAACACAACTCGGTTTGATCTACTTGCCGGTCTCAGCAAAAATTAAGATCATTGTTTGGGTCCTCGTCAAACTGCAAACCAAGTCCCCACAGTGACTGGGTCCAGGGTCCCCAAATTGATTCCCCTTGTGAGTGTGTGTGTGTGTGTGTACGTTTGTGCTTGCGTGCGGAGAGCACTGAAAATCAACATCATGGCCCGCTAACAATGCCTCCGAGAAGTTACACATCTTGCCAACACCAGGCGCCGACCGTTCTCGTTGTCTTGGAGTCATCTGACCTTCCAGTTGGAAGTAATGACAGACGGATTTTACCAAATGCTCTCGATTTCACTATCAACTAAAGAAATAGTGCATTTCATTCTATTAACGCGAATACATTTTTCTAATATTGGCTACTGGCTATTGGCTCAGTAAATTCTGGGACCCATTAATAACCCACATCAGAGCATCTGTACCTGATACGCGCCTACCATTGGCGCGAGTAGAATTGGGGTGGGGCCGACATCATTTTCCGTAGTTAGGGTTAGAATTTCAAAATTTATCCAACTGCCGTTCCGCGACATATAGGATTTTCCCACTACTTTGAGCACTCCGTTCGGTTGGAGTTAATTAGTTGCGTGCCGGATAAGCCAAATGATTACTGTGACTGCGATTAGACCAAATTTGCTTCTCGCTTGCGTGATCAACCACAATGTCCTACACGGTTTTCCCGCGAGGACATGGACAAATCAGTCGCCACTTCATCAACCGCCCAGTTTAGCCAGCCGATCGTGTGGTACGTTTGTATTTTCATATACGTTTAACCATCTATTTGTCTATCTCCTGGCGTGCGTAGGCGCTTATGTCCGCATGCTTGTGCGTGTGTGTGTGTGTGTGTGTGTGTGTGTACAGGCAACCATGTGTACATTTCACGAAAACAGACCGAGTAGGAACACTTATGGTTGGATGTGTGTAAAATGCTGTCTACCACGACATCAATGTAAGATAAACGTAAGAAATTTTACTTGAGGAAAGCGGGGGTAAACTAACCTTTTGCAAGAAATAAGAAGGGTCTTACATTTTAACAACAGGCATGTTGTAAAATGACATTGTACAGTCTTAATTGGCCAATGCTATCCGAAACACTGTATATGGTGCAACACAGTAAGACGCAGTATATAATATGCAGCATAAAATGGAATTGCTTGCTACACTATAGTGTAGCATCATATAGGATGTGCTGAAAAGCAGTCTACTCAATGTTTCAAAATCCTGTTATCGCGGTTGCTATCTTTGGCAGACTCAGTCGGTCCTCTTGGTCCTAATCCAGTCATACTCCGTTTAATTAACCGAGATGATCAAATGGTCTCTGGTCTGTTAACATGACCGTTCTTTCTTATTTTCTATAATCAAACAAGTTATATGGATTTTTCAAGGTTAAAATGTAATCTATTGGCTCACCGTTTATTCTTTGGTCTTTATTTCGAAAAATGCCTTCATTGGCCGCTAACCTTGTCACGTGAATCATATCGCTTTCTCTTTGTTCCAAAAGAAGGGAAAATGATTGGTCTCCCACCCTACTTTCCGGTTTGCAGAAGACGGAATCCTTGGCTAGTGCGTGATTCACCTGAGTCCAAACGAGCTTGTCTGGTAGTCACGTTTCTTGGCCCTAATCTGGCCTCACAGGGATGACTTATCCTACCAAAACAAAGAGGTTTTGCACTTCTGACATCAGCTCGTAGCATCATCTTATGTTCATCATGAAAGGGTGTCCAACACTGCATACAGCCTCTTCCTCAACATGGTGTTGTCAATGAAGACTGGCAAACGTGACGCTCAAGGATGCTTTGAATCAACATCCAAAGAAAACTTAACAGCAGCGAAAGAAAACTAGACCCACATTAACTGACGCCTGTGCGGTATCGAGGCTGCTGAACTGCGTTGCGATCCAGACACCAAGTCAGAAAGCCGAATTATCGTTATTGTGAGTTTTCGTGTTTGGTTTACCAGGGAAATGAATTAGTCACAAGTAGAGGGGGGCGATGGTGGGGAGGACGAATGAACAGTCCGAGGTCAGCGACCACCAAGCCGTCAACATAGTAGCATTTCTGGATGAAGATCCCCTGTTTGAATCTTCGTACTGTCAATCAAAACCCCTTCGTCAAGAAGGGAAACAGTTGCCCCCCTTCTCCTGAACACAAAAGTTTTCCTCTCAATCAACAAGTAAATCAAAAAGAATAGTAGAGTCTCTTGAAGGACCCTTGCAATCCTGCGTTTTCCGGTCTGTTCAAACTTATTTAACGATTGCATATATATATCACCATAACATTACCCAAGATATTTAGTAAGTACTTCAAAGTTACTCGGAATTATGAGCAGAACATTAGGAACTGGATAAACGCATCTCTCTCTTTCACAAAATCTGCTTGCTGATTTTGGAGCAAAGCGCTATTAAAATCAGAACAATTTACCGAGCGTATCTGCAACTAGGTCCATGAAAGAGGGGTCACGTTTTCGATCTGTATGAATGAGTTGTCAATAAGCCAGCTGGACAAAGTTTCCGAATGGCTTTGACATAGTTCAGATGTGATGTGGGGAACTGGACAAATTTCGTGTTCTTGTACTGTCCAGACTGATGTAACTTAATTGCACGGGACCCGGGGTCAAGATTCTCTTGATCCTGATTTTTATCGGCTCTTCGGACGCACCGGACCACTATTGTGGTTTTCGTGGTTCTTCTCCACTAACCGTTCGTCCTGCCCATATCCAAAGTGTAAGCGATGTCATCTAAACCGAGTTTTCGTACTTGCTTACGGCTCTCTTAATTTCTTACAGCCATTCATACCAATCTGCTGCCAGATTCCACCTATATCTCTCGTTTTCTTAGAGTTATCAGATAATGATAATTACTGATTCCATTGTATTTCATCCTCATGGACATTGACCTAACTTTTCCCAAGTTTCGTTTAGCTAATCTATGGCTCCTCAAAGCATTAGGAATTTGTTCTAAGTCAAACAGCTGCTCTGAGCATTGCTCGTAAAGCGCCATTTTCAGCATAGTTTGACTTTACACGATCCAGATGAAGTGCGTGATTAGTTTGGTTCCGTCCACCAAATCACGAAAAAAGATAACCAATTTGACTTTTTTCAATCCCCACGGCCATGCAGCTTAACGTGTCAAACATGACTTCTGGAAAATATCCTTGAATACCTGAATTAATTTGTCTTTCACTCTGAACTAACTAGGATAAGGGATGGACACGTTTGTTCCTAGTTTGATCGTTCTTCAAATTGCAATATTACAATTACGTTCTCGTCCAAAAGGTTTGCTTGATAAGAAATAGCAGAACAGTCTTAGGCTGTAATGCATGCCTCACGGTGTTTGTAAGCAAAAAGTGTGTTCATGAATAGACAATACAAATATATATGTGAAGAAGCATCCAGAAGCCAGACTGTACGAGGAGACGATCGCACGATTGAATTGATGCATGCTTACAGCATCAGAACAGGATAGAAGGTTAGATCTGTAAATTCCTTCTCGATAATTCCAAAAGAATTTACGAAAAAACGGGACAAACACTTCAGAATTACGGACTGTCCATGCTAATCATGCTTCGTGAAAGAATCGCCAGCCATTGAATCTCATTACCGTGTACTTTTCCAGCTGCTAGTAGCAAAACCTAAACAGAACAGTGAAAATGTTCACTACCACACAACAACGACCTAGTCCGGTGAACCAGCTCAAAACGGACCGTCGCCGTCGGACACGGGTATCACACAAGAACGTGAAACCGACGACTAGTGTTTGTATGAACGCATTGGATCAGCATACACAATCGTTGAATTAAATGAATTCGAATAGGATTCGTTTGAATGTCAAGAAAAAGGAACAACCGGATAATCCACTCAACAATTTGTCAATCTCAAGTGCAAAACAATAACATCAACCAGAATAGGACAATTGTATCGTACTGTATAGACCTTTGCGTACAAAAACATGTCGCACTTTAGTCAAAAACGTCGGGTAAAAAATAAAACAGGAAAAAATCTGCACTCATTACCTTGTAAAACTGTGAAAAGAAAAAACCCATCTAGATGAAACAGAGCACATTATGATAGGTTGCTCAGGGATTCGACAAAAACGCCGTCACGGATTGCAAAATGCTTGCCAGATACGGGACAGTGGAGTTCCTATAGATATTGATTCTAGTGGGTATGAAACGAAAAGTGGATTGTGATGTAATATTGGAGCGGCACTTTGAATAGTCGTTGTGCAGAGGATGCGTGGGATCTGAAAGTATTTTGTGAGCAAATTTCTCACGTGGTGGTAAGTGCTGATCACATAGATTGGAGGACAACTCAATTAGTAATATGAAAGACACGGCTAATAATTGACAGTCCCTAGCGAAGAATTTTAAAGTTTTATTTTAGGTAAACCTGGGAAAAATAAAAGGAGAACAATAAAGAAGGATTGGAAAATCACATTGGTATACAAACTGGGAGATGGTGCTTCGTTTCACCTTGTAATGTCGAAGCCTTCTGATTTGAACAAACAGTCTTCAGAGGTTCGATACACATGTGGAAATGAGAGCAATCTACTTCAGATTTGTAGCGCTAAATATTTCCCAGAATCAACCCTGCTAAGTGTTTCTGAGTTGATGAAAGACGTTTCGGATGGGTAGGTTGACCGAGAGAGGGAGAGAGAGAGAGAGAGAGAGAGAGAGAGAGAGAGCAGACATTCGAAACATTTAGACGTGTCGAGATTTAAGCCGGTTTGTACCAAGAAATGGCAGGTGGATGATAAATTGTTAGAAAATTTCAAAAATCACCGTTGGTGGTAACTGCTCGAGAGAGGGAAACACCATCAGCATACTTAAACAGAAGACAACTGACAAGTCACTAATATAAGTAGAGAGGAGATACGGTGAAAGTGCAGGACCCTGAAGCACTCCTGGGTTGTTAATAAGCTGTCTTGAAGTATTATCGTCCATTCGTGTGGACCGGGTTCGGTTAGTATGGTAATCAGACAGCCATGCTAATAAAGGCCTGGGACAACCGAATGTTTCCAGTTTTTGAAGTTGCACAGTGTGCTGGACCGAATCAAATGCTGACGAATAGTCCAGAAAGGTGCAACGCACGGATTTCACTGATGTGTTTGTGGACTTACAAATGTGGTGAATGAGGCAGTTGGGAGCGTCCAAAGTGGACCTGTTAGATTTTTAGGCAGACTGAAAAGGGTCGTCAGGAGGATACATAGAGAAACGCAGGCGCTTAAGTACAGCACGCTCCGTCAGCTTAAGATCAGATGTTAAGGTATTAGGCGGAACATTTCAGCCAAAGCAGCAGAATTGGTAGACTTTTGGATGGGAATAATAGTGATGTGTCTCCAGGAGTCAGGGGTAGAAGGCGAGCTTAATGATTTGTTGATCAGAGAAGCGAATACATCAGTTGGGGCCCCAGCACCATCTCTTAAAGGAGCTGATAACGGACTGTCAGGACCAACCCTTGTGGTAATTTTAGTGTTTCGGAGAAGGTCGAACACATCACCCCTAGAAAAACTTTTAACTTTCATATGATCACCTTGTCCAAATATGACTTGAGTATAAGTGGAAGGATAGATGAAAAAATCATTGATGCTATTGATATCTGCAGAACATTTCACGTCTTTTTCTTCCCACGCAACAGTTGAATGCCTTGCCATAGGATTCGATTGTTGTTACCATTCAGAATTTGGCTGGCGAACGTAGTGTCGATGCATTTGATTTCAGCTTTTTAAGGTAGAAATATGCCGCACGCTTGAGTTATTACGGAATTTGTAGAAGTGCTCCTTGCTTCGTCTTTGAGATTTCAGATTCCGGGTGGAGATACGGTCATTTGAGACGAATAGTGTTTCTGAGGGGCAGCAAATATCAAAGATTCCGTTGAATGTCTCTGTGAAAAGTCTGATATTATCATTGAGCAGGGGTTCAAAAGAGAAATAAGCAGATGCATGTGAAAGGAATTTCTGAAGAAGAGAAAGGTTGTTGTGTGAAAAGTTGCGGAGACGAACTTGGATTTGATTTGTTTGCTAGAAGGAATGGAATGCTGACCTAGAGTATACCTTGGGCCTTAACAGAAGCAGACAATGACCACCATTTGAAATTGGAGCACGCATTTTCAGTTAGTGATATGGTTGATACGTTATTGAAATCACTTACGATAATATGCAGACCATCCTCAAGAAGAGGAACAATAAATACTAGAAAAGAGTCGAAAAAATGTAATATTTTGTTGCGAGGTAAAAGGTGCAATATATAGGTTTATCATGATTGTACTGGTATGTCGAGAAAACCTGGGGTGACACTGTGTTACGACACTGTCAGTTCCGTTTAGCGAGTACGTATAAATAACTTCGGACTTGCCAGACCAAGAGTTTATGTATGTTGCAAAACCGCCTCCAATCTTCTTGTTCGAAACTCTGTCCTGTCGATGGAGTCTGAATCTGTCTAAGGACACGACTGAATCAGTGATATCCGGGTTCAGTCACGTTTCTTGCATGCAGATGACTCAAGTGTGAGCTTGGATCGGTGATTGAAGTGCGAAGGGCAAATCCGACATTTTCGTAAACAGACAGCGGACGCTGGTACTCAACAATACCGGAATGAGCATTCTGGTCGGAAGGGTGTATTTAGAAGTTGCTACTCAGCCAACACGAGTGCTTTTTCTAGATGGATTAGATCTTCGAGATACAACAATACGTGATCCCAGTACATGTTAAGAAACAATAAAGTTTTTAGACAATAATAATTCCAACCGATTGTAACGGCGATGGGAGACCATAATGGAACGAAAAATCCGACAACAAAACAACAAAATAACGGTGTCAAAATTCTACTGCAACCAGTCAAAAGCAGAATAATGAATGTGATATCAAGGGAACTATCTTATGATCGCTCTGCAGCAAAAACTATAAGTTTTCTCCTCAGTTCGTAACATCGGGCTGTGGTTTATCTGCATCTGTCTATCTTTTCCGTTGCTTCTTTTCATTGCGAATCATTAGTCTTCAGTGATTTTGAGCTGTTACGTTATGGACTGAAATAGACAAACTGAATCGCGTCTTGGTATTTGTTGGTACTTATTTCGCAAAACAGAAAATGTGACGAAACGTCTACCGTACTTAGGCCGTAAATCCTCAGTTGATTCTATTTCTCAGCCGCTACTTCCAATTCCCACCAACTCTAGTGAGAAAGGCCAAGTCGAGCACACAGAAAGTTCGTCTATAAATTAAAACCAAATAGCTTATATAATTCTTTGAGGAGCAACACCCACTGACTGATAATTCTGTCCCTTAATTCGATCCTTCGGTATTCATAAACTTTCTCTTTTGACGTGTTTCCTCCGCCTATCGATTAGCATAATCGGCGCAAAGAAGCCGTGGATGTGTTGATTTCTGATCTTTAATCTTCTCACTTTTACTTCCTTTATTAGTGAATTAACAATGTACACCACTTTTCAGGAAGAAGGCCGTGGCCAGCAGAGGGCTGCCAAGTGGGGATGTTGACCGGCGGTGAGAGGATTCGAGCCCACGATCTTCACGTCCAAATGCCATGACCTTATCCGCTTGGCCACCGCCGGGTAGACGATATGGCGAGTTAATGCCCACCACCTTTACATTAGTAGATTGTTTTCACGAAACTACTCATCATGTGACGTGAACGCTTAATTCACCATTTAAGAAACCATGGAAGCACCACATCTGTTCCATTCTCGTTAGTAATCATGAGCAATATATATTCACCGCTCCCGAACTGGAACGAGAACCCGGGATGGATGATTTTGAGCCGATCACCCTAACCATCGTGTTATCAGGCATGACCCCAAATATTTGTTGAACTTCACCACCTGATGATGTTGCACCTGTCCGCAGCCGATTTGCACGGCCACGGGAGGCGCGCGCAAAGGAATCGATCCCTATTAATGGATGACTTGTCTGCAGGTAGCCTAATTACTTTATCAGATCACTATCATGTAAACCGAATATTGAACGATCGCTATACTTTCGCCTACAAGAATGCTCACAGGCAAATGGGTCCTCTTGCGTAGTCATGCGAAACTAGAGAAGCGGTCTTGATTCGGTGAGTAAATCCACCTACCACAGGGTTCGAAACGGATGCATGCGAGTGCATTTTCGGAGGATCTCGGCAATTTCTCCAACAAAAATGCCCGAGATAATCATCCAGTGATATCACACAAGCTTCTGGTTGAAGACTGTTCTCCATGCACCACAAGCTAGCTGAATACAGGTTACCAGTGATGCACCTCATGCTGTACAAGCAACTAGTTGCCATTTGGTGAGAATAATCACCGACTATTCTAGTCAGATGATCAATCAAACATAGTCACATTTTCTTCGGCATAAAATCAATATTTCGAACGATGCAGTCGACTGAACACAGTTGTGGGCTGACACAAACAGCATGACCACTCCGGTCGACTTGACCAAATATTGGCAGCTCTAGACGTGGCCGTCGGACCAGCAAAATCCTTCAACGGATTTTGCACAAACCATGGCCAACGAAGACAGCTGTGTTACTCTCTTTAGTAGTGTGATTTGCATATGGATGGCTGAAAAATTTCCCCGAGGGCACATGCCCGGTTTCGCGGTTATTGCCGCTCTTCGGGTATGCGTACTAGGACTTATCATCCATCCACTCTCCTAATGATTTAAGTGAGTTTCTAGTGAGAAATTAAGAAACGAGGGCACTAGTATAGGGATGATTGGACAAAAGAATACCGGGTACTCATACGTGAAGAACGGCAATAATCGTGAAACCGGTCATTTGCTTCCGAGGAAATTTTGTTCGTCCATCCACACGCGAAGCATACTACTGAGAAAAAATCCAATACTTTCGGGCCTTGTGTCCCCTTTTTGAAGATTAGCCTTTCCTGACCGACGAAAATCCGACGACGAATTACCATGTGATTCCTAAATCTACTTGTCATCCATTCACTTTTCTAACGATTCAAATAAGATTTTAGTGACAAATATGTTGCCCTTGATACCTGGCGAATAAGCGATCCTCAGCAGATCCGGTTGCGTAACATTGTCGCCGCACGGAATTTCGCAAAACCGTTCTGACTAAATGAACAGGATGAACAGGATAGGCACTGTCCAGCTCCGTGAACTTCATGTTGCTTGTGCGTACATCGGCTAGGGGATCATCCGTCATTTTTCCCAGGTGGAAAAACTGCAGCTTGGAGAACAGTGAGAGAATTTAGATCAGCAAGGATGTTGCATCAAGTTGCATATTGAAAAGTATCTTCGTTTATCTTACTTTTTTTAAGGATGGGTCACGACCAAGTGAGGAAATCAATCGGCGATTGCAGGATTCGAACCCGTGACCGAAATCTAAGGTTGAAAATCCGAAGTGTTTACCGCTGGATCACCACTGGTGATCTTGGTGTAGATCGGTGTATTTTGATTAATTGTGCCATCTAAACATGCATTAACTCCCCTTGTATCATAAAAGATAGACTACCAACTATACTGTGACGAAGGGAATGCATCATATGAGTGTCGTATAGAAAATACAGCTAGATTTGAAGGAATTTAATACGGAATTCCATGGGGATTGCATATTCGTTCATCATTACAAGATCGAAGTAAGACTTGGTGGAAGTAAGGCTTAAAAGCTCACCAGAATACCAAGTTATCATCAGATTTTACAAGCGCTGGAAGCGCGGTTATAAAGTTTTCCAAGTTAATAAGCTGACAGAGTTCTTCCGAATTATGAATGTATTTCCACATTCAACCAAACAGGCTGGTTCCCATGGCAACGTATGTTTGTGCGTCTGCGTGCTAAGTTATCCCTTTTAGACACAATACAATTTTTACGTATTTTTAATACGTTCTTCATATCAAATGATGCACTGCAAGTGCACACACTCAGTTCGCATTGTATATTCTATTTCATACGAGAACAGTACACTGGGCACTAAATCCAACATCTCTCTCCTCCACGCTCCAGCTATTTTGTCCCGTCGAAATTATTAACAATCGCTGTTCTTTTTTCTCTCGATTGATGCACAAGCAAGCACATCGTGGCATTTACGCGGCTGGATATTGTGCTTGTGCTACCCCTCTAGTTCAGGTTGTCAAATCCGTGTCGTGACAAGCAGTTTCAGATCGACAAACTTGCTCAATCCGATCACTTGTAGCTTACCCACTAGTTAGCTGTCGACGGTAACATATTTGGCGTGTGTTAGTAGTAGGGGACTGAATGTTTTCATGGAATGCAGTACGGTGCTTCCATGGTTTCTTAATGGTGAGTTGAACGATAATATCACATGGTGAACTATTTCATGGAAACATTTACCTTCCTCGACTACGGTCTGTGCAAAATGCCCCAAGTGAACGGACCCGGTCATGCTGTTTGGATAAGTGCACAACTGTTTTCTATTGCCTAAATAGCTTAAAATCTGATCCCAGTACTAGTAAAAATTTGGCTGTTACTGAATTACAATCGAGTTAGAAAAGCTGATAGTTGCTCTCATTGAAGGACGGGTGTGGCTCGCCTCACTAAGATAACCTGTGTTCAGCTGAATTACGGCGCAGTTAATCTTAACTATTTATTCATTTATTACCTATTCATTTTTAACTGCAGATGGATCTCACTTAACTAAGCGGCTGTCTCGTACAGGATTGTGATATTATTTCACAGAACCTATTTCGATGCACTCACTTCCACTTACCTTGGAGCCATTTACTACTATGTCTATGACTTTCCTCTCCCAGCTTACCGGAAATCTAATAGTGGATCTATTCACTATCTCAGACATCACGCATAAGTTTCCATGTGATGCCGTCATCTCATTCTGGTTTTCCGTTCAAGTCATCTTGGGTATTCACTTCATTCACTCTTGAGTCATCCCCAACTTATCTGGCTTTCTTACATTATTACCAGGACCCCGTCCTACCTTCGGCATACAAACAATGTTTCTTTCTTCTTTGTTCTGTTCCCGATGGATGTTCTATTGCCGGGTTTCTCTCATTCCATCCGTCACGAACAATGTTTTACAGTTTCAATAACAGCTTCAGTGTGACGGGACTTGATCACCGCTTGATGCGTTTTGCCCATCATAACGACCTAATCGAGGGATTGGGGAGGCAATTCCTCATAACGAGAGACATCGGTTTCTGTACCACCACACTTGTGAAACATCCCACATCCAAACGGCAATCACAAACACAGACTGTTCATTGTTACCTAATGCCCCCAACGGGGCCGAATTTGTGCATACGCAAAACACACAAGAACGCTGTACTAAGTGCAAGTGTTGTGAACGTGTTTTGTTTGTCCCGTCGATCGACTGAGTCAAACACCACCTTCAAACCAAGAAACACGGGTTTCATGGTTCTACTGAACATATGTCTATGTTCCAAAAGCTGGTCAATGCAGCTGCAACTGGGTTGGAAACCTACGTGGTCGTCAAATCTACATCTTTCATGACTACTGTGACCGGTGGAGGCGTGGTGAAATTACGTGCAAATCACGTGATGAAGTTCGATACAGCTTCACGCTGGTCAGCGTAGGCAAACAACCAATGGAGACCAGGACGAAAAGCGGCAATGAAATCCAAACATTCCGCAAAGGTGATTGGACAGAACGCAATCCATCAATCTGAATATTTCCAACACTGCATATAAATTTACCAAATAAAAATAAAACTCGAAAGTGTTTCCGTTCTGTTGTAGTCTTCTTGTTGATTTCATTCGCGTACTTTGAATCAGAACCAGTTCAGTGCCTACGGGTAATTCGTCGCCGTTTGTTACCGTGACTGGTCGAATTCCGTATACTGATTCCAAGTTCAAACACGACAGGAGGGTAATAACCGCGAGGAGTTTGGGTGCAATGCTTATCAACCTGATTCCTTTTCGATTTTTGCATAAGGATCTACCACTTTTCTTGTAAGTCAGTGAAGTCGCTGATTTAAATCACTCTTTAGAAATGTTTTCCGATGCCCAGATTGATCCTAGGAGTTCGTTAACTTTGATGTTCGCAACTTACCACCATCCCTGAAGAAGGACACAATCAGTCCATCTGGTCCTGTTGGCTTATGTCTATTGAGAAAACCTATCTCCCCGACCACATATATTTCAGACGAAGGACTGTTATCCATCTGAAATGGGTTACTTGGAGGCAAAATTAGATTGTCCCCTATTAACGTTAGCCAAATGAACTGTTACCATTTCCCCACATTTTTCTAATCACTACTGCTCGTAGTCAATTCTCAGGCTCTTGATCAGCTGAAGTCGCAGGGGTTTACGCGTTTCGCTGTATAGAAAATCTGAGGGGAAGGATCTGCGCACATCCAACGAAGCATCTGTGGTTCGTATGGCAAGGAGTGCTGCGTATCAATTGCTGCCGAAAGCAGGCCTTCATTTGTCTGCTTTCACTTCTTGCACGACTCCCGAGCATTTTGCTGCGACGATAACCGCGTTGAAAGCTTCGATTGGAACTAAAGTCGGTGATTGCCGTCTAGAATCATCCGTGCAGAAGGCTTTGTTTTTGTGTTTGTGTGGCCGCAGACTAGGACCCATCAAAAGCGATCAGGGACCTATACATAATTTGAGTCAATTTCCGCAACGAATGCATCATTCACAAATACAGATGGTCGGATGGAGAAACCAGTAAAAATACGAGGGAGAATTGGGACAAATGTAGTCCTAATGGTTCTTCTCCTCTTGGTTCTTCGGCTTTCGTTTAGCAACCTTGCTGATTGTTTTCAACTGGTCTCGAGCTGTTTGCAGCAACCATGGCCTGGGTTGAACTATCCAATTCTTTCCTTGTGGAAATGCATCTATAGACGAAGTTCGCACTATGCTACCAACTCATGTTTGTAGGCCCGCGTGGAATCTACTGATACAGCGGTCTGTGTCTTCCTAATTTTCTGTATTTATTCCACTTTTCAGATGGAAAGTGTTAAAAAACAGTCTGAGATTACTACTCTACCATGAACAGAGGTTGCTGCTTGATGACAGAACTGTAACTTATTGGGAGATGAAGCACCATTGTGGCAACATTGTGGACCATTTGCATGAAACTAGGGTAGTCATCACACATCACTGACTGACAAGAATGCCTCTTTTTATTCCCAATTTTATGAGACGGGAACTCTACTATAATTGAGAAAATACCACTAATGACATTGGTTTTGAAGCACAGCCCCAGTGAACGAACAAAAGCGACGGTTGTTTTTCTCCGAGAACAGTATGATCAGTCTCCTAAATATTTCATATTGTTCTGCTTTGTTTCGAAACGATCCACATGTGCCTGGAAGTACCTGCTTTTCCCAATCGGCGTTGCATTTTGTTGCCAACCAAGTGCAGTGTCATCTACATGAAATCTAAAAAATTCAAGAGGATAAGGTCGCGACGTTTGGGCAGGAAAGTGGAGGGTTCGAATCCTTCGGCCCCCGGTCAACCCCCCCCCCAATTGGCAGCCCTTTTTGGCTTCGGCCTTCTTCCTGAAGATGGTGTACATCGTTGTTTCATTGATAGAGGAATTAAGAAAATGAGAAAACTGTATGCTTACATCAGCTGGATATACCTGATAGTTTGTATAATTTACCTTCCATGACTTCGTACGACCAGAATAGTTCCTTTGCTTTGTTTTGATTGTTCAGCCTTATTCGACGTTATCTAAAGTCTGCACTTTCTTGCACTTTGCGCGTTGCTGGTTTTGTTTTTGTATTGTCATTTGCGAACGAAACTTTCCTCTTGTCCTTTCCGAGTTCTACCAGATCGATCTTGTTCGCAGCTATATTTAGCTGGTATATCTCCCTACCTGCTGTCCTGTACTCCTAGAACTCATTATCTAATTGTTTTGTATTTACCCGACTCTGGTCGATGTGTCCTTCTACACGGAGCGAGGGAGGAGAACGGAACAACGGAACAACATTACATATTCACATGCGTGACATTTCGCGATATGCTCAGTCCGTGTGTTTGTGTGCTCATGTATGTGTGTGTGTGCATGGTCCTACTAGCTGGATAGCGTCAGCGTGCCTCTTTCAAGCGTGATAATGGTGATTATTATTATGAGGGAGATGATGATGATCATGTTGTCGATGAACAAGTCTAACCAGTCTTGGGATCCGGGAAAACAAAACTGCGGAGACAAACACGTGGAACTTTTCCAAATGACTGTTTCAGTCAATGTTTGTTTCGTCAACGAAGAGGTCGTAAGTCATTAGATCAGAAACTTACGAACATACTAATAAATACACGTATAACGTAATCACATGTGCAAACGTATATGCACACATAAGTGAGCACCTGCAAACACATTTAGATCTCAAGCGCAATGAGACAATTGTTTTTCCAACAGTGTATCTAGACTGCACCCTGGGAAACAAAACTAGTTCAACCTCTAATTTGGGAGTTACAAACGCTCCCCCTTTGGTCGTCTTGTACTTCCAAACTGGGTGATTTAAGAATAGACTCAAAAACAAATTGTATTTTCTGTGTGTGGTCAGAAACAAATAGGTTTGGTACAGGCTCAAATGATCCAGCCCAGTTGTACCCTAATAACGGCGACAATGTATTGTAAATAAATTACCCGAGTAAACCAGTTTACACCTCAATGTGCGCTGGCTATATTTCACAGTTTTAATGTTTGATAATACATTTTTATTTACACCACTTGGCTGAGGCGAAATACAAATGTCATATAAAACTTGATCCCTTGCTGCTCACAAAATAATCAAAATCAAATCGATATCTCGAGCACAGGTATTCTGCACTGATTGTGTCGTTTGATTAAACTTATGTCAATCCATCAAATACTGTGTTCGTGCAATATCGTTCTCGTCCTATAATCCATAAGGAATCGACATTTTATGGGCTTTCTGCACAGGAGTTTAGCGATTCCAGTACTGTAGTGGGGCTTGTTAAGATGCCAAACATTCGGTCTCATTAATCTCGGTGGGTGGAATTATGCGAGCCTCTAAATCGTGCTGGTCAAATCACAACCGTCGGGCCGTGTCTAACACTTAAACTGTGGGACTGTATGGATCAATAAAATTGTAAGTTTGAATGGACCATTCATAGTCGAGAGAAAGGTTGCCTATTCATGGACTGTTCGATGACAGCAATAAGCTTTTGCCCCCGACTACCTCCTTTCTAACTTGGCTCTGAGAGCTGTTTGTTTGTACAATTGACAATACGATCTTCACTTTTGTTTTGTTATGAAATCAGATTTGCAATGATGTGTAACAAACGCCCAAGGATCACTTGTTTTAATCTCCGAAAAGACATTGGGTGACTTAAACATGTCGGGAGGAAATCACGGCTTTAACAAAGTTGCCTTGACGATCAAATTGCAAAGTTCACGCACAAGAATATCGGATTGCTTCTGAAGTCCAAACTTTGTTTATCATAGTGACATAGATCTTTTGGATTATTGTGAGACATGATTTTCTCTACGGTCTGTTTTGATTACCGGTACTGATTTTATGACTTTGGTTTGGTTGCGTTTGTTTTAGCGGACACGAGATCCGCAAAAGTCCTTTCGGGGGGTACTTTCGAGTCTTTGCTTTCGAACCACGCATATCGTTCGGTATTTGCTGATATTTTTTGGTTTCATATGCGTTGTTGTATCTCGGTACTAAGACATACAACGCGTTTCTCCCACTTGGTGGTTGGCTTGAGTTTTCTTTATTCTAACGACTGATGGAACTTTGTTAACCGAGGTTTCAGAATCTAATAGTAGACACGTCCGAGAGTCACATGCCGGACATAGGTACCCATATTTTAGCTGGCTCTGCTACAGTTGCTCTCGTTATATTATTGAATTTAGGGTTCATCTATTCGTCATTGGTATCGTCGACCGTTGCTATAAACGATCGGAGTTATTTCTGTCGAGTAGCCCGTCTGGAACTTCACCTTAGATGGACTTAATGAGACATTCTAAGGATTCCCCGTACCATCCAAAGATGCATTCATGTCAGTAGCAAATTGTTCTCAAATGCACTCCGGCCAGATTGTCAGTCCTTCTTTCTAAACCCAAATTTACAACTCTTGTTTTTGGAAAAGCCGGATCGATACTAACTCTTTCTGTTCTGGTAAGTCTCAGCCTATTGGTACATCTTGCGTTCATTATGACGAAGCTGCGTAAAGTCCTCTTTTGCCCCCAAAACGAGATTTCGACTTTTTTCGACTTTATCACGTGTCGCGATTTCGCAGTTGAATGATAGCATTTACTCGTGTTTCGATACAGTGGGAGGCATTTAAGGATAGCCGTGTTGTTTTACCATCTCCGCAATTTCAACATAACGATCCAAAAATCCTCTGCTTTGCTGTTTTGTTTTCCGACTCCGGGTGCAAACCTTGGTTCTTCCAGTAAAGCAAAGCAATTTACGGCAAAGTATTCTGATGAAATACTGAAATCCTTCAAAGGAAGAACTTCACCTAGCCGTTTGGTTTCATCTGGTAAAAGGACACGAAACAAATGGAAAGAAACAGTCGAGAATCCCAGAGATTAGCCTGAAAAAGCACTCAATTAGTCTGCTATACTTAACAAAAGACCTGTAAACACCTCATGTCTTCTCTTGTTGACCAGCAGCGGCATGTGTTTCACATCGAGTAACTCCTCCGTGTTTTCGAACTTTGTCATGATTTACGAATATTCTTTCCCGGGTCCAACCATTTTATCAAGGCTTAAAGATAACATCGATATCGAGGCAGCTGAACATGGCGGTTTTAGCGGATTTCGAGCTGATTGTCTGGTTTCACAACATAAGCCACGAGGCGGTTTCATTAAATATGTCAACAGCCAATCGTTTCTGCCGATCAAGCCTATTTTGACGTAATGAAATGTTTACGTTAGTTCCTCTGTTATCGAATGTTAATTTTAAAAATATGATTTACTCCTGATCGATTCTGCCGGTTAATATGTATAATTTACTCAATCCCTCGAGATTTTCCAGACGCAATGCCCCACAGATCTTGGGAAACAATGAAGGCACTTCTTTTCGTACAGTTGTTGTCGATTATAGTTGGTTGGTTTCTAGTTCTTTCATTACTTTCATTACTTACTAGAATGCAAGCTTTTCTTGATACTTTCCTCGCGAATAGTCTCCACTTCATACCAATCCCATATTTCCAATCATAGCTTAACATCCGGGCTCCTGATTTGAAACAGGATAACCGAAAATAAAACTCATGAACTGAAGCCCAGTATGAGTAAATAGACGGAGCAACATCCAAAAATGAGAACCTGTCACCCCGTTACAATGCCCATGATTTACGGTTGCACCAATTACTGACAGTTCACAGTCTCGCGATTGCGAACTCCGTACTAGGCTTATTCGTTTGCAGAACATCATGATGTTAAATGAGGGGATAAGCCAGACAGACTTTGCAGACTCGGATGTCTTAGTTTTCTGCGACCATCTTAGAAGCTATCCTAATCGTTGCTGCGCCACTATCATTCTACATTTGCCTAGATCGCCTCTCGTTCCTTCGTCACAAACAACTTCATGGTTGAATAGAATAGACTTTTCAAGGCAACGATAGTACGGCAGTCAAGTGACTCGTAAAAGCAATGGGAAAAAATTTATCCCAACCGAATTATTTGTATACATCTAATCTACTTGCACGCAAAAATCACCGGAAAACATGGAAATTACTCAAAAACTTATGTGGAGGTTCATCTGTAAGCAAATGTGCTTCTGTATACTGAAGCTCCTAATGTACGGTTTAACTAAAAAGTCCATGCCCCCACTTTTTCTGTCGTGGAAGACCTCTTTCTGCAAGTGGATAATTTTCGTTATTTCTAGGCCAGATGTTTGTAAAGAACTTATTCGTCTAAAATATAAAATATTCTGTGGACCAGACGGCAAGTTTATGCTCGAACACTCATTCCCCCATATCCTCCGAACAGTTTGATAAATGCTTGTGCAACAATAATACCTCGATTGCTGGAAGGCGGTGGTCATAGGCCCTGTCCCTAAGAAGGGTTCTTTAGGTTCCGTCTTGTTACCCGTATTTCAGGTTTCCTAAAAGTGCTCAAAACATTAATTCTGTCACTTCTTGCATTTTCCCAAAGCGTTTATGATCCCCACCAGTTTGTTCATCGGTCTTCGATATTCTGCTGCTACCGAACAATAAGAATAACTCAGTTAGAACTTGCTTTTTTGCTTATAGAGATGTTTGTAATAGCGTTAGTAGGAACAGATAACCGCCATTCCACTGGTTCAGGATGTAGAACCTTCCTTTGTTCCAGTTCTAAAAATTATTTCCTCAGCCGACAACAATTCATCCGTTAAAATGGCAATTCCAACTCTTGTCACCAGCACCCTTGGAATTTCCCAAAGTTATCCGGTTTCTTTTTCCCAAATGACTTATCGTGATCTATCCCAGCCCACCACTATGAGTTCCTCATCAAGTACGAACACCATGTAGGTCTTCGATCTGCGATATTCTTGCATCTCATTTTCTTATCGAAACAGCGTCATGGAACTTAAAAATGGCCCATAAATGTAGTGACCACATATTTTCTCCCACAAAAAACGTAAAACCCTTCGTTTTTAATGGCGCTTGCACTACAGTATTCCTTAATTGGGAACGACTGAATTACAATGATCCATCGAAGAACCTTGGCGTGACAATGAGTCGAGGTCTTATAGGGTCATTGCATGCGAACCGCATTTTTGTGAGAATCGGACGTCTCTCATTTTCTGCATCTCATCTCAAATTCCACTCCGCGCGCATACGCCCTGTCGAAGGTTTCGTCTTTTCGTGTGTTTTACCTCGGCTGGACGTCTCTTCCCTCATTTTCCCCGGTTCTTGTTAAGTTATCTTTCATTAGTTTCTAGATTCCTCAAGCTCTTATCATCTTGCAATGGATTGCACAGATATCTATTCACGGGTTTCGCTATTTCAAAGAGCATTAAACCGTGTGAGAAATTCCCCACATGAATATTCACTGACTCTTCACATCGTATACATGAACATTTAGCGAAGAACATTTGAAGCCCCTCAGGGAAACATTTGAGCAACGAGTTGCGATCGAAGTGACACAAACAAAAACGAAGTAGAATCCCAATTTCTACAGTACTATTTACAACAAATTAGTCATCGTACAATATACCTTTTTTCTCCGAGTTCTGCCAGCACACGTCAACGACAAAGAGCGTCGAGTGAAGTCAGTTAACAGTAAATCCACGCTCGTGGCAATGGCAAGAGTCCAGAATGTGGCAACGATGGAAACGAACTGATGTGATTAAACAGAAAATGGGGTATGTCTCGAAGAAGCTAATAACTAATGAGTGAATGCTGCAGAGGGGAAAAATTATCAGTGGCTGGTCCAAATTTTTCTTCGCATTTCTTTATACCTACCTCCGAAATCTGACCAGGATTTTCTTTATGTGCCGCTAGGTTCAGTCGGTTTCTATCAGCTCCCCTACGGCTTCCCTGCTCCTAACTTGGTTAGCGTTACTCGGCGACACTGTCATCATACATGGCTCAAGGCTCAGGTGTTAAATCCCACTGCCAATTTCAAGAAGCCAGGCAATGGAGTCACTGCTCATGGGCGGGTAATAATAATCTCCACCTGTTTCGCAAACAGCGGATTTGCATGGTGGGATACAGCCTAGAAACCGACTGACTGTATCTTGCAGGATGGGTTTGGGTTAAAACAATGATGCGTTTTGGTTGATCAAAGAATACTGCCAACCCAAGGGGAAGCCGGTGATGGGATGCTAAACTAGCTAGTTCGACTAGTGAACCAACGGGGCGCCACGTTCCAATGGAGTGAGAAACGAATATGACACTCGGCTATGATAGAAAAGCATCGGGCATATTCAAACAAGCATAAGTTGGACTGCGAGTTAGGCTACTTAAGGATTTCTTGATGGACTTTCCTCTTTAGTTCAGCATTTTGCAGCCCAGGAGTCTTAGAGTAACTCACGCCCTAGGCTGAAGCCGAATTTTTTCCGGCGTCTGTGCTAACGTCCTAGCTCACCCCAGAAACAGCTGCCAACCGGTTCTATGATAAGTTAACTCACAGATTCCTGTTTTGGTCAAATCAAACTACGGCCGGTTTTATGCAGCCGTGTTCCAATTTTGAGTAATTCAACAAACGACCCGCAATTTTCCCCATCTTCGGCTTTCGAAACAGCTGTGGTAAAATTTCGAAGGATGAAAGCAACAGCCATCTAACGAACTGAGACCGGAAGCGTTTAATGAAACCAGCTCAACTTCGTCATTCCACGTTAGGCTCAAAGCGAAAATTGTCTGAAAGTGAAATGACCAATCCAAGTTCCGCAAGAAACAGCGAACATTTCATTCCCTTAACATTCTCATCATCATGGTCCATCTTACCTAGTCCATTTGCACTCCATTTGACTGATGATCTCTGACAATGAGCCTGTGGATAATCGTGGTGATGAGCACGGTTCAGTGTAGTTTATTTGTGTGACCTAGTGAAAACTGGGATCATCGTGCTTGAGACGCAACTAAATCTTAAATCACCCATATCCTCCAGAAGTCTTTGGGCTTTGGTCGGTTTGCATATGATAAGTCAACCCTGACTGAGCCTTGGATTTCGATGTCGACTTTGTGTTTGGATGTTTGTGTTGGGTTGATGTATTAGGAATTTTCTTCTAACTCCAGTTTCAGACCGTTTCTTCCATGGTAGCCCATCCGGCATTAGTCTCTCTGTTGTTGAATTTCAGATTACGGGGTGTGTTCCACTTAGCATATCGCGCAAATGTCTACGACAATCCGATTGTTTCCATACTGTCACAAATTTATACCTAGTCACCGTTTGCCCTACCTCACTCGGTCAGCAACCATTTGTCACCAGTCATAATATTTTTTGAGTAACGCTATTTTTCTTTTCATGATTGAGGACACTTGTCCAGACAACCAGATCACCACCGTGGAGAAACGCGAATTTACCCGTAAATAAAAAACCTTTGAAAATGAACCAGGAGCTCTGTCCATTAGCAAAGGTTTGTGGTCTAGTTAAGTGTAGATTTTACTGGTGTTTTTTCTACCCTTAGGTAGATACCGTTTGTTCAGGTGAAACATTACCGCGGATCGCTTGTGATACCTCCATGCCCGCTGGGATTTCTTTCTTGAACCGAAAATAAAAAAAACTAACGGAAGATAAATAAGTTTTGAGAACAACTTAAATGACCATAGTTTTTGCCAATGAGTGAGAAACACTCAAAGAAGTGTAAAAATCACTGCCAGCTGGGCTCATTCAACCCGTCGAGCAAAAAAATTCATTTGGACATTTTGTAGGGGAAAATCCATCGTGTAATTTTGGCTGCGTAGTCTGCGTTCGATAGTCTCAAATGAATCGAGCATGCCTAATTGGTCTTGATGCAGTATGTGTGAATTTAAAATAAAACCAACAAGGAGCAGTAAGATGAATCTCATCTTTCGACAAATACGTTTAGTTAAAAAATGTCAAGTGAACACTTTGCAAACTAATGACATTCCGAGCAACTAATCATTTTTTGTGGAACAAGATTTCTTAACCAAATCGGAACTGGGTCTTTAATCGGTTATTAAATAGTTCAGCTGGAATTCCGGGACCCTGTAATTTTTATGCCCCAAAGGAACTTTTCCCATACTTCTTGGTCACAGTCATTTTGAATCATTTCAAAATTTGCTTTCATTACGAAATATCAGTAGTATTTTTCTGGTATCTTAATTGATTATGGGTATCGCATGGAAATGCTTCTTTGGGAACTGGATTTGGCGCCGCAGCATTCGCAAATCGATTTCGGTCTTCATAGACATCCGAACGAAGCATGGTTCTGACCCGAATGGTAATGTGCGCAAATGGTCGCGGTTCTTCTATCAACCGAGTACGCCGCCGGAGCCACAAGAAAAATTTAAAATAAACGTCACCCACAGAGAACAGTTTTTAGGAATCCACAGGAAGGATTTTCGAAATCAAACAGTAATCTACGAAGGGTGGGGTGTCGGATTCTTAAGGTGATCAAATATCAAACAGAGTGCGTGATTATGGTTCACGGAGATCGATAAGCGCACCTGTGACCAGTTCAGAACAGCATTGCGCTCGGATTGACAGATCGGCATAACTAACATCGACCGATGGGTGATCATCATTAAGCATACCGGAAGTAGAGAAAATCGTTTGCCCTGATGAAGTTAGAAAGTTCTCGGCACTTAGAAATAGGCTAGATGAAAGGTAATGTACCACATACAAAATCCACATATCATGCTGACGGAACCGTATTAACATTAATAACGTAAGACATTTGGGACTGGATCTCTTCGGCTGGAGGTAGGTGTGAAAAATATTGGTAACATTCCCAGTTTAACCACTCAATAACATGAATGTGTTGTACTAAACGCTGTTGTGGTCTAAGGTCTACTTTGAGGTAGAAGACGATGGACAGTGGTCTGAAAAGTAATCAAAATTTTTGCCGCAGAAGCAAGGATCGCGAAGACGGATTCCGACGGCTTCCCCTTGTTTTAGCTACGGCAAGTTCTCAACCACTGGATACTTTTTGAATCAGGAAGACCTTTCACCACATTTAATTTGTGGTTGGTCTGTACTGATTTGCGTAACTCATTTGTTCCAGTGCTCCCTTACGAGGGATCCTTTTCACATATGGGACAAGAGGCTGGTCATGCAGCCAATTTATACTATACATAAAAGCAGACGAGTGAATAAACATAACCAGGCTGCAGAACAGGGAACTTCGTTTTTGGACGGCGTGGGCATAAAGTACACGAAAGGCCCCGCAGAAGCCGAAACCCAAAAGATGATGAAAGTATTTTTACTTGAAAATGGCTACTTAGGTCAATCACTAAAGAAAGTCTTGAAATTTCCCCAAAGGACCGTCGCAGAAAGAAAGCCAGTAAAATTTCTTTCTAAACACTAGTAGGTGTATGGCAGCGAGGCTTCTAATTCTGTCTACTAATTGTTTAAAAGATGAAGATTGTGATTTATCAGCCTCGTTGTCTGTCTCATAATACTCCGGTTCCTGTGGAACAGTGTATATTCACCACACCACTAGATGCGTGTCTGAATACATTAGTGAGCATCATCTTGCATGACTGAGCACCGGAAAGATCAAGTCAACCATTACCGTAAGTTTTCCGACCTCTGTATAGAGTATGGGGTCAATAGTCTAGGTTAGCAAACGGGGCAGTCGCAGTGTGTCTACACGATCCTCTCCGGTGCAGCCCAAAACACTGCGATTACCCTTCAGCTCCCCTGAACCATCCATCACCTCAAAGCAACAGTTGACACCATAGGTTTATATATTTGGGTTGGAATATAAACAATATCTTTCGCACAAACCTTATATCTAATGAATCCAGTCTCTACCGATTTTCCCCATAATTTGATGTAACTACATTACAAAAACGTAAATTAAGTTTGTTCGCTAACATTTGCTCTTTTCAAGATACTCAATGAAAATGCTTCTGGACAACTTAAACCTAACATGCCACTAACATTGAACACCGCTGGTTAAATTAATGTGATATAATAACAGCCATTTCTTCGGTGGCCGATAGCAAGACAAGTCTTCCGATAGCAGACTAGTGTTCTTTTATACCTACAGCGCCCAGTAGAAAAGTCACTAGTCAAATGTACCGCCAGAAGGACGGTGTGGCAATGGGATCCCCACTCGATCAACTACTAGCCGACATTTTCAAATCAAAGATGGAACGTGGGTCACTCGAGTCGTCAATACAAGCGTTCTACTTATGCAAACGTTATGTGGATGACATCTGTGTACTCAACCCCTCAACGAGAACCAACCAACTGTTGAATAAGTTCAACACGGCTCATGCAAATGTGAAATTCACAACAGAGGTGGAGTTGAACAATGAAATAGCATTTCTAAATGTTCAACTGCGACGTCGACAAGACGGCTCAATTCGGCGGTCAACACACAGGAAAGCCACGTGAAATGGACAGCACACCAACTTTCACAGCCTTGTACCTATTTATGCAAAGAGGAACCTAATTAGATGTCTCATAGCCAAAACAAAAAGAATATGCACAAAAGGTACTCTTGACGCCGAGCTGCAAACGGTGAGAAGAGTATTCACTGAAAATGATTTCCCAAGTAGATTAATCGATAAGATATTGGGGATAGAAAAGAAGGTTTCTAGTAGGGAGACGGTGGAGAGAAAGCCAGTATACGTATTTCTGTCATTCTTAGGTGACACGCTAGCAGAGATGGCACGACGAAGACTGACTAGCGCTGTCAATAAGACATTTCCGAATCTTGTTCAAATCCCGCTCCGTAGTGTCATTATGGTTGAAAGACAAAGTCCCTGATTCTGCAACCTCGTTTTGTATCTATTCATTCACATGTTCCTGTGGGACAATGTAAATCGGCCGCACAACCAGGCGCCTGTCTGAACGCAACCATGAGCACAACCGTGCATGGTTGGGCACTGGAATAATTAAGTCAATTAATAGCGCAGTCGTTTCACATCTAGCACAGACTAACCACACCGCGAATGTGACGCAAGCTTTCCGGACCCTGTATGAGGTCAGAGGTCAGCAATCTAGATTGGCAAAGTGTCGCCTCTTGAGCACTGCGGAAGCTGTCGCGATCCGTCTTCAAAATTCTCCACTGTGCTCTCACAAACAATTTGTGGTTACCTTAAGACTCCCTTGGTCCAGCCTTCTTCCCAATGCAAAACATAAGGAAACAAAACGATTAACACAACACGTTTTTGTGTATTCAGGTTATGCATGTAACACCACAAATCCTTTCCCCACCCATAGTTTTACCTGACTAGTCCAATCCTTCTTAAAGGAAGTCTTTCCAAATGCATAGTGATGTAATGGCATGAGTAAGAATCACCGAAAACGAGCTTGTTCACCAACCTGTTATTATTCTAATTATATCATGTGAATCAGTAGTCTTTGTGGCTCAAACTCGCAGTCAGTGCATTTAAAGCACTCAAAATCTTCCCTGTTCTCAATATATCCCCAACTTGTTACCTTGAACGTAATCTCTTACCATTTCTCAGTTTACTTCTATCCCATGGATAGACGGTGCTCTGAAATGGAAATCAGAGTTGGAGGACACCGATGCAAAATTTTAGCTAATCTGCATAACGCCAAAGCGCCGATCACAACGCTTCAAGTCCATTGGAATAAAGCCGAGAAAATCAGCCTTTCTATATGAAAATAAAAGCATTAGTAAATGGAATTCACATAGTTACTTTGCACTCTCCGTCACTGATTTCGTCCAAGAAAATAATAAAGTATGGTCGACCTACTCAATCCGGTTCCGTTTGGATTATTCTTTTCGACTGATCCCTTTTCTTAGATGGGCCCAAGTGAGAGCTTTGTCAGGACAGCACATCACGGGACGGATTGATGCAGCTCACAAATTTAAAAACTAAAAAATTTGATTTCCACTTGCCATGGCAACAAAACTGTCACTTGCTCTCCACCTGCAATTAATTGCACCAACGCCCACACTGTATGGAAATGGCGCTAAAATTGTTCCGATTTAGGCCAATAGTATTTGAAAAAGAAATATTTGCTTGGCTGTCGCTAAGTATTGCACAGATGTGCGCTGAATCTCAACCGGATTAGATCTGGTGCCCCGACTCCCGAGCTTTCGCAATCGGGGTGCAAATTTTCAGTGTTCACACTTGATGTTGTAGGCTACATGGTTCACTAAGCTGCTTGTTTTCTCGATACCTGGTCTCATATAGTAAGGCTCCCTTCTCTTAAGTTAAGGCTTTTGGCTCCCTCGATCTTTGTATCCCTCTGCATATTCGTCTCAGAAACTTCGCTCATCTCATTGGTTTAAATATCTGACGCAACTCTGTCTACAGTTGTACTCAGGGAATTTCTTTCGGCAAGAGTAAGCCCTCACTGGTTCCAGTTCCATTTGGAGTTTTGCACGACATCACTCAATTCTCATTGCTGTTCGTCGCTTTACATAAAGCACGCCGTATTTCTCAGTTTTATTATTTGCAAATTGGCTGACGTCGTCGATCTGACTTTCGTTGGAATACCGACAGAAATCTTAACCGCCTGGAAGATAATCTAATAGAACATTTTTCCAGTGACATGCTTCACATAGGATGGCAGTGGTAAAGAGTTGGGAGACAGCCATTTGCCGTCCACCACAAAATGGGGGTGGAAGGATTTTGTAATTGAACCTCGGACCGTTTTGGAGAGACAGACGCTTAATCCATTTTGCCACAACCCATGTGGTCTTATTTCTGTTCCCTATCACTGAAAAGCTTTAAATGTCTCAATATCCGATTTAAACCTCCACGTTAGTCCCGGTACTCATTTGCTGTTACTGTTCTTCCACCTCTACCAAGCAATAATGAGTGCATAGGCAGATACTTCCTTTTGTTTTTTAGACTTAGGAGACCGAAAGTACTCTGATCTCCACTTGACTACTTATTGCATTCTCACTTCTTATTTTTACTATTTTCCACTTTCTTTTTGCAGTCTAAGAAAGAATTTCACTGTTATCTTTAAATTTTAGAAAATATTTGCACATCTCTTTGCACCGAATAATGACGTACCACGGAATTTGATGGGGCGAAAACACTATAGTCCTCTTGATACATTTTCAAGCATTTTTCCGCCACTAGCCATTGTCATGGCGTAGCACTCTTCAACATTTATCCCCTTTTATCAGTTCTTTTTTTCCACCCCTCACTCCTTGTTATCTTCAAATACGAGAACAGAGATTGGTCATGGAGCTCACCTTCATTGACAGTCCACCTGACTAGTATTTACCCATACTTATTCTCTTTTGGTAACTTTTTATTATGCGTATCAGTGTCGATTTGCGTATACTTTCCGCCAGGTTATCTGCTTCATGTGTTTGAGGTACGATTTCCCCTTCAGCTAAGTGCATAAAACCGTTATTTCACTTGATCGGGCTTGATTGTGCTTTGACGTCCCCATGAAAGATGGGACCCAATTCATGGTGAATATTTTTGACAAAGTGTGCTGGAAGTGATGACAACGCGGTGGGACTGAGATGATTGAGCGGTCGACGAAATCGCAATTCAGTTTGCATGTCACGGGTTCGAGTCTCCCCGCAGCATGTCAGTTCCTCGTTCTGATGCCCTTGCAGTGGTTACGGACCCCAGACAAAAACGTTTGGCGCATTATTACATCCATTGCTTCCCCGTATGTAAATTTCCCATAGAATCCTAAAGAGCTCCAACTCCATTTGGGGCTTTTATATGTGTTTGCCCTGATGATACACAAATTCTATCTTTGAAATCTTGTGATTTCGATGAGTTGCTCTATGAGTCACATGTAAACGAGCCAGATACTCACAATGCAACCGATTATATCATACAGTTCAAAAGTGTCCGACGGGCAGAAAATTAACACCTGATACGATTGTGGGTTGGCGTGGAAATGGGTACTTCCGAATATGTACTTTTGACAATCTGGACCAGTAACAATAAGAACGTCGTTCTAGTTCAGAAATCATGTTATATGCACAAAGGTCCATTGTCCACTTTATAGAGGTCAACCAAGGAAGCTGGACAATATGAATATGTTTGTAAGATCACAATGAATACCTTTTTATCACTTATTAATTTTAGTAAGGAAACAACAATGTACGTAATTTTCAGGATAGTGGATCGGAGCTAACAGTTCTGGTAGAAATATCACGATGTTGGCCATATGATCACCACCTGTAGCTTCTTCGATGGTAGGTAGGTAGGTAGGTAGGTAGGTAGGTAGGGGGGGGGTCAGGTGGAATCTGTTGAACAGAGGACGATCTGCTTTTAATAATTACTAAATTAGGTCACTGGTCTTTTAAAACGATAATGCTTGAGACAGTCCAGCTGGAAATCGTCAGCAGCACCGATCAAATAAGATTATTTCCACGGTCACCTCGGTCCCCGGATTTGACCTCACATAATAAAATGTGTGATTATGTAAAAAAGAAACATGATGGCGACAAAAATACCAGTTTTATTGGGTGTAAAAATGCCATGACAAAAGCATGATATGAAATTCCAGTGATGTTCGTTGACCGACTTCGGCAATGTATTTCGAGAAAATCGAGGCCGCAAAGCACTGAAATGCGAGGTATCGCTTAAGGTCCCAGTGTTGTTTCCGTACTACGTTATTATTCGTATTTCTTTTTCCATGGAATCTTATACTCCCCGTACAATTAAGGGCGATCGAATTGGACACAGGAATCAACACCCGACTGGCGGTATGCATAGTCAACGGCAAGCATAAAACAATTGACCTTATTAAAAGACAGTCATTTACGGTTTTGCTTCCAGTTTTTTCTTTTGCTTACTTTAACGGTATAATAGCGCATACATAAGAAGTTGGAAAAAGTGGTCATGACAAATAACTGATTGCCAGCTGAGAATATGGTCGATAATCGGAAGATCTGCACCCGGGCCGGTCACATCGAAATGCCGCGGCGTGTATCGCTCATACATAGCCTAGTGACAAAAATATTTTATTCGTTTTCAAGAACTTTACAAACTGTCATTGGAACTTGGACAAGCGGTAGACGCATAAAGTGGAGATCTGGACAATGAAGCTCAGCGACATCAAGGGAGAGAAAGGAAAATGTCCGATCAGTGAGCGCGTGAGTTAGCACTTCCTGACCCAGTTGAACATCTGTTAGCTTTCTCCGTTTTTCCCAGCTCTGATTCGTAAGTTCATTTATTTTGGCAATGCACGAATTAGGTTCCCACCTTCGCATCCATTAGGAATACATATCATGAACGGAATCGATAAAAGTGTCCCGCTGTAGTCAGTGACAAGCAACAGAATTGAAACTGACCGTGATCTTCGGCTGCGGGAAGAAAGAAAGCACACAAGCCCATTGGCTACCGAGCTAACACTGCAGAAATCCAACAAAGCAAATCTCGATTCAACCGGACGTTACGAAGGAATGAAGAGGGCAAGGGTGGGGAGAATAGTACTCCGCGTTCAGTCCACCTCATGCATGGTAAATTTTGTATATCTATCAGCAATAAAAGCGAACAGCCATCTGGCAACTACGGAGAAATGTTTCCTTGGAGTACCGAAGTGAATTTGCGGATGAATGCAGAAAATTCAATAGCACCAACACGTTGTTGTCTACCCATAGTCAGTGACTTTTAACCAGTCCTTTGCCCTAATGACAGTCAAATGCACGGACATAACAAGGACTAAAACATTGAGTGTCTTTTATCCAGTTGAATATTAGAGAAAGAAAACCAACACCAAAGTTTGTTAACATTTCGCACTACTGTCTTCAACCGCTTACGTAAAACAATCCGAGAATTATATAACATTCAGTCATAAGCTGCAGTGAACGGGGCATAAAGGCTAAATTCAGTAAGAAAAACTATTGGCATCCTCTCCACGACAAACGCAGAGTGTGTACATAGGGCCGGGTCACATAAGTGGATTACCGCTGCTTCTATGAAGGCCAAAATCTTCCGGTCACTTTTGTGTATTTACTGTTTAAAACGCGAAATGAAGTCAACTGTGTGTTTGGTTATTACCGCGTTTCGCGATTGTTGACTGCCGATTACGATCAAGATAATTATCTACTGTTTTTTTTGCCGTCGATTTAACCAATCAACCGTTGTGAAATTAATCGATCTGTTCTGTCAACGTAAGTGTCAATGCAACTCCAGGTGAACTGGTATACGACATGTGAAGCAGAATTTGGCAATCGACTAGGTTTGCGTTGGTTCACAATGATCCTACGGTTGGCTGGCAAGATGTGAAGATCTGCGGCTGGGAATGTGCGACGTATGCCTCAACAGAGTTTGTAACGAACATCATTAAGAATATGACCTCCCTTGAATGTTAGTCTGATGTAGACGGCTTTCTTGGCTGCTTTAAGGTTAAGTCACCCTTCGGCTTTTGCCTGTTATGTGGTTCTCAGATTTGTTTTATTAAGCGTTTGAAAACAGTGATACGAAATGTTAGCATCCGAAGGTACTGGTCTTCTTTCTCTACTATACAACAAGGCCTGTTGAGTTTTGTCAACACGTCATCGGATGTATTAAGTAATGAAGTTGATTAATTCACCGAATTCTTCTCTGACTGTTTTTAGTATTCTTTCTGATTTGTCAAAAGGGGTGGAGGATCGGTAAAAATGTAACTTCCCAAGGTTAAAGTAAGACATGAAAAATGACCGATTTGTTCTCATCATTTTTGTACACGTGGTGAAACAGTGTATTAAATAACAGGAACTGATGAAGTGAATTTAAGAAGCAATATTCCCTTTAAACAACATGAAAATTACATAATTTCTCCCTATTGTGGTAGGTTAAACAATCAGGGCAAGTAGAGTTGAGTGATTATATATTCGGCTATTTGTACGGACTTGGTATCCAGTTGGGGATATTAACGGAGCCATCTTGTCTTACTGATGTTTCACAAACCAATGGCAACTATCCGGATGATTTTAAAGATCATCATGTTCAACCCAAAATCCCATCCAATAACTAATATTATCACTGAAGTAAGAATCAAGCATTGCAACCTTAATCTGTTTTCCCAAACTCTTTTCGTTTACCCCGCACCGAATCTAGTCCGATTGTACATTTGTTATGTTCATACCTTTGATTAACTTGTCACATTCGCGATTTCATTTGGACTTTCGGTATCCCCTCATCACTCTCTCGCCACGTCAACAAATGGATATACTCGCTCATATCGGATAAACTATATGGTTATATGCCCGAAGCGAGATGTCGAAAATAAATTTCATCGTGCAGTCAGCCCTTTTGGTTCGTGACATTGTCCTCCCTGGCACAAACTCCTTCAGGTGGGAAGAAAAAATCTGTTAGTTCCGCTGCTAATGAAACAGTCCTGATTGTAATGAGAACCGAGCCGGCGACACCATCAGTTCAGCGATCATACCAGCTAACCGCGTTGCATATCACATGATGGGCTCACGATCGTGGTGTGGACCAACCTACACACAGTTTTATCCTGATCATTTCAGTTTGGTGAACTCGGCCCCACCTAGCGGGATGACTCATACCAGCGTTTTTGGAATCGCTGGGACTCTGGATGGGATTGTATAGCAGAATTGGAGAACAAAGGGCCTTCGGGATACATGACTTGTATCGCGGTTACTGCTGCTCTGTGGTCACTGTCTTCATTGCACCTGGTTCGGTCGTTTGTTTTATTCTGACTTGAATGGCGGTGCCTAAGTTACCAATGTCGTGACATTTCAACCCGAAGGTCACGGGTTCGATTCCCCCCACCGACAATCAAATTCCCCACTTGGCAGCCACCGGTTAGCTGCGATATTATTCCTGAAAATGATGTACGTTGCCGTCCAATGAACAATGGGAATAAAATATAAAAGATGAAAGGAAAGGTAAATTTATCTCTCTTAACTAAACTTCGAAAAAGCAGAGACTTGTACCGAATAGAATCGGATTTGCAGTGAGCATTGCACGATGTTCAGTTCATCTAGTCCTATGTAAACTCTAAAATAGTTTTCTTTAACCCGATTTTGACAATTTTGGATTGTCTTCAATCCTCGATTGCAATGTCGTGTAACATGGACAACGTAATCTACATGTTTCCTCTGTGAGTTGCACTTTTTGAGCTCGGCAAGCGTGCTTATCAAGTAAAAAAACAGCATTTTATTATCCTTGATGACATACTCACATGGACACGTCTAGCCCTTGTTCGCGCATGCACAAACAGACACACATACACACCGCTAAGAGGAATTGAAACTTCTGTCTCGAGGTGATGTTTCGTTGTCCGTTCATCAGGCTGTGAACGAAACGAGCAAATTGCATCAAGCTTAGGTGCACAACGTGTACACATTCAAATTTACTGCTGTAACAAACAAACCTCAAATTGCAATGAACGTTCATTTGTGGCCAATACGAATACTTTTATTTTCTTCTATCTTCTTCTTCTATCACTCCATTCGCAAAATGTTACAATGCAATTAGATACGGTTTATCTCGAGAATTGGCTCATTTGAAAAGGTGAAGCTGAATTTCATTTGTTTTCCTTCAAGGCAGTGGTCAGTAGATTTCACCGAGGCCAAATTAATAATGCCTTAATTGTGTGAACTTATTTCTAGTGGAAACGTATTTTTCACGCTTTTCCTAATGTTTCAGGTGTGCAACACCAATTGGGACACTGCATTCCTCCTCAGCGGGATTCGAACCCGTGATTCTGTGCCATGTTTTAATACAGTTTGTGGTCTGACAGTTAATCTGCAGGACCATACTAAAATCTATCCTTATCTTTCATCAAATACCTATCAAGTATTCATAATGCTATAAGGGGAGTGAAGTTCAAGTCTGTGTTCGAACCCCGCCCCTGTCACCAACTTGCCTCATTTGGATTTAGACAACCTTTTTTTCGAAATCCACAAAAACTGTCCGTCTTATAAAGTGGCTTGTCTTTGTTTTCATACATGTTATTTAACAGGATACGTGCATTCTTCATTTCGCAAGACCAGTTTTTCAGAATTCAGGATGTACTACCCACTTGTCACCTTCGGTATCAGTCGATCTTATTTGCAATGCACACCACATTGGTAGGGCATGCGAAATTACACAATCAGAAAGCCCTCAAGGCGATTTTCTGTTTTCCAATTTTTTCTCACTCCAGTCCCACTTAACGTGTGAATAGTGTACAAGGATGAAGGGTCAATGGGCTCATTATATGATTTTTATTTTGCAAATGCAACTAATGATTGTCCAAACCCAGCGAGGATTCGACAGTACACTATCGAGTATGAGCATCTGTTAAGCGATGATCATCTTGAAACTAACTGTATGATTCCCGGGGTATTTTTTCCTGTTACACATCTACCCACGTTTCATAAAGATATTTAGGCAACTCAAAAAATGCCTAATTTCGCTTCTCGTTTCTTACTTGGAAATACCACGTGAATAAGCCCCGTGCTGGTAGAAGACACGCAGTATTCGGGTCAAGCATCCAGGTCACACTCCAACGCAGATGTGACCACAACTGCCGAGCTGCACCCTTGGGCAATCCAAACAGAAGATACACCATGACTTTCGGTGTCTGAGCGCCGTTGTCCTTCTAGTGTTGGTAGAATATAGTAGGAGCATTTTGTGACCAATTCAAAGGTTAAGCCCAAGGTACTAGGCCCTTCGGTGCAATTTTCAGAATAGGCACTGAATCAGAATAGATTAAGGCAGTTGGAACATATTTTACCCATAGCCACAGAACGCCTGCCTCGTTGTACGATGCTCTTCGAGGCAGCCAGTAGTTGGAAGATCGTTGTAGGTGGACAGTCGATAAAATAGGGAAAAAGTATGAGAGCATTAATCCGTGTACTGGCCCGTGTAGGTGCAGATGACATTCCGGGTCGGAGTCCATGAGATTTTTCCAAGCGGGGGTTGGAGACAATAGATGATACGGCTCAGCACTGCAACCTTTGGCGTTCTTGTATCCGAGATCTTTCATATTCCTCACAGCTGTCTTGTGTTCTCATTTCTCAGTCGATCTTTCACTGTTCTTTCCTCTGTTTAAGTACTGATATTGTGAGGTAGTCTCCAAAACCAGAGCACTTTGGTGCAAGATTAATGACCGCACAAACTGAAGTGAACTGAACTGAACTGAACTGAACTGAACTGAACTGAACTGAACTGAACTGAACTGAACTGAACTGAACTGAACTGAACTGAACTGAACTGAAGATTCAACTAAACTACTAAAGTACAAATTGTTGATTCCCATTTTTTTCGCCTAGGTTCTTGGTTTCCCATTCCGACCCGATTGCTGAGTTTAAGTGTTCGTTCGTTTGCGTTGAATCGCCATCTTAGCAGAGACAGTGGCACTTAGAAATTCCATGTAAACAGTGCTGAAAACTTTTCGACGTACACGCCATGCTCACCGATCCGAACCTCGTGAGGGGCATTTGTTCCGTGACCCGCCTGGGGGATGAAACGCAAAATGCAGGCCTCACATGCCGCTTTGTCTGCGTCACTCATGGATTGTCTCACTTTCCCTATCCCAATTTACTCGGTTCTCCTATCTTACTGGTACTAATAACAAAAGCACTCAAAACTTTTATCTTTTAATCTCGCGTTTTCAGTATCAAGGAAATAGCAATGGACATCATTTCCAAGACGGGGGGGTGGCAAGACAGCGCCGAAAAATGAGTAATTTGGTCGACGATGGTGGGACTGGAACACGAAACCTTCTCTTGGAAAACTCAAGATCACATTTACTGAAACACCACGGGGCAAACTTGTCGAGCTTAGCCAGGATCAGACAAAATTTGTCTGGCAAATTTGTACTATTTGATGTTCAATTTTGGTGATAGACGGCGATCTGCTGTCTTCTGGCTTGTTACCAAAATGGGCTATTGAGGCTTTGTACGGTGCCAGGCCATTTCACTTTTCAAGGTAATGGTTGCCCGTTTACCCACCCACGGGCTATAGGAGATACAATTTAAAATGCATACTGAGGAAGATTTCAAAGCCTGAGGTGTACCAATATATCCCAATCTTTTTAAATAATATTCTTTCTACTTCCCTTCTATTTGTTGGGCGATAGTTGTGTAGGAAGGGGGCCACTGCAAACATTGCTGAATGGAAACGTGATCGACGGTGGATATAATCCAACTGGGGATTTTTAACTTGATACCTGATGATGTGAACCGTTTCATCACCGTCGCTTTGAATGAAGTACTGGATACTTTTTTGATACTCTTCTGCCGATACTCGAGTAAGAAAGGTTCTTGGCATCCGTTCTGACAGTGTGCGAAAATTACGAAATGAAAAAAGGAAATTGAACATCAACACAACAGAGACCTACTCAAAATATATTAAGGACGAACAACACTTACCGTTTTTAAGTAAAAACCAATGACCTTACTTGGTTGACTTGCTTTCACAGTAATCAGAGTCACTGGATTGATGTGGTTTCACAGCTGTCTGTTTGAACGGAGGGAGATAGCAGTGGTTGTGGTAACACCCCTATGGTTTTCGATAGTGTATTTCCAATATTCTTGCTGTCATTCGCAAGCACTCGACTATGAACAGCTAGATCGGTTTGTGTCTGTTTGCCATTGTGGAGTCGGTGAGACGAAAGGAATAATATCAGCTCAGCGAATGCCAAGAAGTCGATTGCGAACAAGTTTCCCACCGTGCGCATTGTGATATATACTAAAACGACGACCTTGCGAGGGCTTATGTGATCGATCCAAGATGCACGGAAGCGGAGAAAACAGAATGAGCAGAAGATGGGTAGGCGTATCAACCCCATCAAACCAACTTGGCGGCCGGCACACTACACAACTTCCTCAAAGAAAGTTGACCTCAGTTCTCCGCAATTTCCTAACACAAGAACAATCAGATTCAGTGTCAGTATGCTTTTTAATTCAATATGCCGCAGAAAACTTTTACCTCCCTGCCCAGTCCTATGAAGCGATGACCACATTCACAGATATGGAAATTGTACCCAAGCGGATCTTGAGGTCAACGTCGACTACACAAGGTCAGTAGCTCCTGCAGGAAGAGAAGGAGAGTATGTGAGCGCCGAATTCCTCCAATGAAACAACTCAATCAATCAACATGTCAAAAGTGATAAAGATCATGCCACCGTGATGAATGAAAGCATGGTCAGACGGAGGACAAAGAAAAAGAAATTAGTGACGCTTTTCACGTTTTCTAACGGGTTCGGATGTGGATTGAAACGTCACACTAAAATTTCTAACTCAGGTTAAAATGACCAAGTTCTGCCTCAATCAGCTGAAAGCTTTTGTGTTACTTGGCTAGCAGATGTTACGGGGATATCAGCCTATATTGCATTTGATCCATCATCTGTGTACTCATATCGAACCATTACGAATTTCCTAGGACGATCAACAAAATGATCCATGTACTGACACAAACACGGTGCCGATGGGCCCGATAGTATTCCTCAGTGATTATCTGGTCAGTTTTATCTGATATTCATCAGGTCGGCTTTGAAAACATTTCCATTTCGAGCGCGATTAGATTTTAAAATGTCCAACTTAATGAGCACTGATTAGGTAGCCGATGGAGCACTCACTTCAAAATATCAAATGTCTTGAATGGTAACGATATTCTGGATATGGTATTCTTTTAAAAGAACTAGACTTTAAAGCCACGGGTGGTTGTACGCGAATTAGATTAGGTTTGTACGAAAATCAATTCATCGTGGGTAGCAAGCTTACCAAACTGTGGTGAAGTGCAATGTAGCTCTTCCTACACAATAGCTGTCATCCACTTATACTGTCTATTTTCTCAAAATTCGGGTGATATTTCCGCCCTCAGATCGACAAACTCCCCATTTGCTCGTAATATCTGCAGTTGGGATCCATCGAAAAGCGCAGGGGAAATTTGTCGATCTTAGAGAAGAGATATGAGAAGAACTATGAAAACAGACAGCATGAAAAGATGGCAACTGTTTTGAGGGAAGAGCAATATTATGTTTCAGCAGAATTCGATTTGCTTTCTCTCTACATATATATATATATATTTATACGGGTACTGCAAAAACACGCGACAACCGTCATATGAACACCCTGCTCCGGTATATGGTTGCGTAAGGAACAAAGTACCACAGCCTGCATTCCTATTTTTTGGTCAGAAGTGACAAGGCTTTCGATAACAAGCCGTAAGATTATGAAGTATTAAGAGACCTCATTTTAGTCACCGTATGTGTATCGTAACCATGACACACTGTAGATCTGCACATGCTGTCATAAGACCGATTTCATTTTGGAGGATAATCACTCTATTCAATATAATTTGCTTAATAAAGTTTGGTGGAACGCAACACGCAGCTTACTTCGGAGAAACCGTCTTCTTATTGTTCTTTTTCTCATATCTTAGGGAAAATCTCGATCATACTAGCCAACATCTTTCTAACCGTGGTAGATTCTATTTTGTTCGGTTAAAAAGTTTCCTGTGTTTTGTTCTTTTCATACTTAGACACAAGGAAATGGGAGAATCTTTTCGTTGAATTTAGTACTAGGATTGTCCTCTTTTCCATCGTTTCACAGGTCACTGATTTCTATGCATCCATTCAAAAATTCAACGGCCCGCCGAATTATCGCTTTCATTATCATGCATGCTTCTGGCACAGTTTATACGTCAAATGTTATGCAAATGGTGTTCTTGTTTAATTAGCAAGGCTGGATAAGTAAAAGAACATCAATTCAAATTAACGGCGGTCTTTACATCAATTCATCATTCGCTACGCAATGGCATCAAAATATTTCATCGTTAATAACTCGTTCCCCCACTGCCGCAGTAATAACGTAAATGGTTAACAGCCCATATGGACGATTTTGAAACAAGGCCAAGCCAACGTACATAAAGAACGGCAACAACTGCGAACCCTATTGTGTGCTTCTGGGAAAATTTTATTCACTTATCTAGATACCCATTACATTATATATATATATATATATCTATAATTGTCATCTTCCACCTAAAGGAGTCACCTAGTCTTTAGTCGATCCTGACAGGTTGCTCTGGGTAAAATGTTAAAGTGGAGATGCCGCCCAGGTACTATGTTCACCTTCGTCCACTGTGACTTGTGGTGGGCTTAATCAGCGTCCAGTTCTACTGGGTTGTGTTGATTGGTCCCTTGATCAGATCGATAGATATACGTGATCCAGATCAACGGGCTTGTTAACCTATCTTTCCGAGGAGTGCCATGTTTCGAGAAATTCCCTCGAATGCTTTGTTCTACCCTGGGCTAAGATCCTCATGTTTTCGAAGTTGAACTTGTGACCCTCCCGGTCTTCGTGAACCGAAATTAGAGAGAGTGGATCATGCCTTTTTGTTGCCAATTGGTGCTCATGGATCCGTGTCCCGAGTCTCTTTCCGGTTTGTCCATTATTCTCANTAGACAACGTTAGTTCGATTCTTGTCAGCTGTCGATTCTTTCGTCTTAGATAGAATTTTTTCGTAGGGTTCTTGTAGGCTTGTGCGCCACTTCAATTCCATCGGGCTTGAGTAATTTTGTTGTCATTCCAGAGATATGCTTGATGTACGGCAAGGCTGTTCGCGCTTTGGACTGTTCGGCGATCGCCTCTCGGTACTGTTTTTTGTTGGCGCTTCGTCTGATGAAGCTTCGAGTGTACCCGTTATGCAGATACAGTTGAAACAGATGGTTTTCTTCTTGTTTCCTTCGCTCCACAGTGCTGCAGTGGGATTGTGCTCTTTTGAAGTGTCTTGATGCAGCTTCTCTTGTGGCAGTTTGGGTAGTTACTTTGAAATTGTAGGATTTGATCTGTGTGCGCGCTTTTGTGGTATACGAATGTTTCCAAAGTGCCTGTATTTGTCCGTGTGACGAGCACCTCTAGAAATGGCAGACTGTAGTCATGTTCTTTATTGTGAATGATATAATATTAATAACACAGCGTTGTTGGTAGATGTAATGCGCCAACGTTTCGACTACCGTGGGTAGTCTTTCTCAAGGCAAGTTTTACAATCAAATGACTGAGGGAACGTTCACATGCCAACTGATGTTTAGTTGTGTTCGTGTATGTGTGTGCTTTGAAATGTGGGTCAGGTGAGTGATTAGTTGTCTTCCACGTCATGCGTCACCTGTTTCCATGGTGAACTTGATTTCCTTGAAAACTCTGTTGATAACAGTGAAAGTTTGTTGTAGTTCAGATCGTTTAATGACTACGAACGTGTCGTTTTGGTTTGATGTCCGGCAGGATGGTCTTCTCTAGTCTCTGCATCACTGCATCTGCAATGAAGCCAGATATTGATGAGCCCATTGGGGTCCCCTTCACTTGTTCGTAAAACGTACCCTCAAACTTGAAGTATATTCGCAGGCACATTTCTACTGATTCACATACAGTGCTTGATCTTAGTTGTCCGACCAATTGGTGTTCTTCCAGAAGTTCTTGCAATGTCTGTCTTGCCAGATCTAGAGGTATTGATATGAAGAGGGACACGACGTCGAAGGAGATTCGGATTTCATCCTCTTCAATGTTTGTCCCCTGAAGTTTATCCAGCAATTACAAGGCATTATTAATTGAATGTTCACTTCTTGTGGTGAGCGCTTTCAATCGCTTCCATAGGCTTTTGGCCAGGTTGTATGTTGGCGTTCTCGGTAGTGTGACTAAAGGCATTCCTTACTCCTTCCTCCTCCCTCCTCCCTCCACTAAAATATATTATATATACATATATATATATATATATATATATATATATATATATATATATATATATATAGACTATTGGTCAAATCGTTAGAATATTCGGAGAATTAATCTGGCCGCGTGCTTGAGTCATGGTGGACAAGTTTGAGTGTGAAACACTTGCTTCACCATGGTGAGTTATTCGCTGTCGTTTTTTGTCCAGAGTCCTTGATGTTGCGCGCGTGATTTCTTTATTCTGAAAATGTTTGTTTGAAAATAGCATGCGCAATGGATACACTTATATTCGAACAAAGTTCAGGGTTTATCATTCCACACTGGAAGGAATTTCAATGTCGGTCTCCTACTCCTATGATTTGTACAACGTCCGCTAAGCCCAACCGGCGCGAGTGTCATACAGATTGTTACAAAAACTCAGAGTGAAACAAATGAGGGAATGCAGCGTTTAGCCAGAACAATTAACATGACCAAACTGTCCGCTAAAAAACAACCTTGCAAATAATTTGTTTCGACGATCGCACACAATCGATCCGGAATATTTCCACTTGAACATACGCAATTACACATTCATGTGATAGTGTCTACCATTGTGATAGCGGAAATCGGCGATGTCAAAATGCAATTCTTATGTTCCAGTCAAACAGCTCACGAGATTTTTTTTCCAGCTTCATTTGAGTTCATAGAAACATGGCAGAAGGAGTGCAGTGAAAATGCGGTGCTGAGGGGGAAGTCACGTAACGAAAATTAACAATTTGCTTTTATTGGCAGAGCAATAACGAACTGTTAGATGGATTGGTCTGAAAGTACGGAAGATTTTCAACAATAACAATGGAGAAAAAATCATACTATGGTGAAGTTTGAGTACACAGACGCTTGTTAAGTTTCACTGAATCCCTTCGACAGATGTAATCCGTAGCCACATTGTCTAATGCTCGTAAAATCAGTGTTTCCCTAATCCGGTGGATATAGACCTGAACCAAGAAGGAACACTCATGAACTTATTTACTGGAGTTGTGAAGGTTCTTTTTATCGGGACTGCGCTATGACAAATTGTGCCTAGAAGGGTGAATAGTGGGAATCGAGCCCGTGAACCAGTGAGTCGGCAATTTCGTTAATGATCACCGAAACCGAATCAGAGACTGTGACACGGTTCTTTAGGGGAGCGGAAGATTTCCGCATAGAAGAATAATGACAGTGTTTCACAGGTTGCTAACAAGGGCTCAGCAGCGGCCGTAAATCGAGGTTCGAGCGCCATTAACCAATTCACGGATGGGGCAACTACACGCTGCCGAGTTGGTGTTTAAGAATGATCTTGCTATTCTATCCGAAATCAAACATATTCACTAGCCCCGAGAGGTTTCCCAGCTCAAGAAATCTTTGGTCGATTCTATGAACAGGAGATTGCTGACATCCTGAAAACCCCGTTCTGCATTCTGAATTTTTTGTATTGGTTGTACTGCTAGGTTATAGTTGCTGATATCCAGCCTATTCTGTACTACCTCGTGTAGTTTACTATTTTCACCAACTCCGGTATGAAATGCAATGCTGATTTGGTATCATTATCAGGGCGTACAACACCATATGAGTTTAAGCCTGTGAAAATCCGCTACACGTTTTTCATTCAGCAAAATTTTGATATTTTTGCACATGAAGGCCAAAAAAGAATGTGAATATCATCATGTGTACCAAGAATCGGCCTGCTGTCTTTATATGCTTATTTATTTTCAAGTTTTCAAACTCATAGGTTGATCCGCACGCAATAGGCGTTTCCCAAACGTTCCGGAATCCGTACATGTCCAAGTAATCGGGCAGAATGTGCAGTGATTCTTTTAGAAAATATTTGACGGACGACTGCGATGAACTATTATCAAACCATAATATTATTCAAGGTAGTTGTAAAACGGAACAAAATGTTGGATCCAGTTGATGTGGTAGCCCCCGGTTTGGAAAAAGTTTTCGTGAAATAAGTGTTGACTGAGCAATGGAATTAATTCTGGTTGAATAATGGCTTTTGTACAGCACACTTCGCAAAGAATCCTTGTGTTCGAGTCAGTCACTGGGCTAGAGCTAGCCTCGGGTTATGTTCTCACTAGAGCCCATTGTGTGCGCATATCCACTGTCGTTCCCGGGTAGTGAATTCAGGTCTTCCAAGTGGATGGCGAGTGAGTCTGTGTGTTGCACATGTGTCACCAACTCACATCAAGCTTGACCAGAACAAGTGACTTCAATAAATTGTGAGGTTTATTTGCTGGAGTTAAACCTTTTTCTCCATTTTGGCTTGTTCAGGTTTAGGCCAGACCCGGCACCTACACCCTTGGACATTCGCCAAACACGACACATCAGAAATGTCTGCAGCAGTTGATAGTCAACGTGATTTGGTTAAGAGTGTAAGTGGTGGATAACAAGGTTCGTGAAACTATTCATCAAGTGATATTGATGGAAAAGTGGCCATTAAAAACCTATGGAATCAAGGTACAAGTGTCGGATAGTATTTAAGAATCATCAACAGTGCATATCCTAATAAGTTCGACTGATAATCGCTGGTGTCTGGTTCTCATCCCATTTCGGCTTTGATGATTCTTGACAAGGATGAAACAGCTGCAATTGACTCCCATGGTTTCATATTGACGAGTCGAGCGTTGATATCGTGTGATGAATAGTCTCGTGAATGTGCTTTAGTTCGGTGAACTCCCAGATTTATTTGTCGGCAATGCACAAATCCAAAAAATGTGCTGCTGAAATTGTTCGATTAGTAAACATTGAATTGGATCACGTGTACAGTACGATGAAGGGCAAACAGTTCAACTAATACAGCCGAAAATCAGGCAGGCCTATAATCATGAATCTGAGTTCGTTATGCGATCCGTCCATAGAACTGAATCACACAGTGTTCACATATCGAAACGAAAACAGCAGCACAACTAAACGACCACACTTCTCAAGCCACAACTTAATCTACTAAAGTCAACGGTCTAGCTGATAGAGGTCGAGTCGAACGCAAACCCCATAGCCTCCTTGTCAAGGTCAGTAGAGTGATTTCAGATCAAAGGTAATGACAATACTGTAAACACAGGGAAACACTAGAAACTGGGTATATGAATTAATTATGTCACCTCAATTAGTGATGAAGCGTTTGCGATCTAAACACCATGCTCATCGAGAAGCCTATAAAAACCAATGACCTGATCGATAACCAACACAAATTTTCGAATCATTTTAGATATCTTCTGTGGCTTGGCCGGAGAAAAGACGCACAAACTCACTAGGCATGTAACGTATACGGTCATTATAGAATACGGCCACGTCGTTGCTCCCTAAGCGAACGGGTAGGACACTAGCTATATTTGACATGGATGTCTTCGACAAGTGTGGACTTGAATCATCTCGGGATCGATAGGGTTTCACCATAAGAACTGTTCCATAGTTTTTGGACCTGGTAAATCCTTTTTTAGTTAACTAACTAAACTTCCCCATTTTTGGGGCATCCAGTGCAAACTGCCAAAAAGAGCAGTAAAATATCGACAAAAATATGTAAAAGCGACCTGCTGGTCAAAGAAAGGACTTTTTCTATTCATCAGAAACAAATCATGAGCAGATGTTAAAGAACATTGTGCCATTCCTAGATGCTTACCTGTCGGTCTAGGTTCCGTGCTTTCGGCTACGTCGCACACCCTTCTTTCACCTACTCTGATTATTGATAATATTATTATTAATAATATACTATCACTACTATTACACTATTTCTAACACTATACTGCTACTACTACGACTACAATGAACAACTTGCATGATTGCCAAATGATCACTCAAAATACGTGGGCTACAATGTTCAAACTGTCAAATTAATAGGATTGGTGCAATTCACAACAACGGGGTATATATTTTGTCTGGTTTCAGAACGACCTTTCACCAAAGGTGTAAAATACTCGATATCATTTCAGTAGTTTTTGCTCTCGAAAAGTACTGCATTTATTCTATAGTAAATAAGCGAAGTAAAGGTATAATTGTTATCATTATTACTTTTGTTATTTATATAACTACGGTTAAGTGAATTTAGAAACCAAGAGGAGGGCTTAATTAGTTGTTCCAGACAAGAAGATACTCCAATTTAATATACTTCTGTTTGCCACATGCGCGTCGAGAAAACCCAACCTAAAAGCATTGTAGGCCATTGTTGAATTGTGCAACCGAACTGGCCTGGGCAAAAAGGGTAGATCAAAACGGATAGACTAGTCTTCCCTATTATTGTTTCGTTTTCTACCTTGTCGTTTCTTTTAGTTTTATCTGACGCGAAGCAAATTTCTACATTGCAGAGGTTGAATCACCTACGGGAAATAAATTCAATCTATCGTCAACCTAGAATGAAGTAATACTTCCAGACTGTTGGGTACATCCCCCCTCCAAATCATTGGGAAAGGTCGCTTTTAAAATAGCCTTCCTAGATGTATCTCTAAATTGGTCGATTGTCGATGCACAAGAAGGTCAAATGAAATTTTCAGTATACACACTCACAATTTTGCTGTAATTAAAGTGAAATAAAATCTAATTCGTACTCTGACTAGTGCAATCCGGAAAATTTATATGAAATTAGAATTCTGTGAAAATTTTTATTTGCGAATGGTTAATCGGAAGCCTTCGTATACAAAACAACCATCACTGATGAGAAAAGGACTCAGAATGTAGGCGTCCAAAATAAATCTGTCTACATCGCTCTGCCGTTTAAAGATATCACGGTAGGCACTATACACCGAAGTCTATCAGGTTTAATTGATAAGACCATCTAGTACGTGAAGTTTCAATTTCGTTTCACATGCAGGCGAGCCTATAGCTTACAAATATAGGATAAAATCACAGTGTGCAGTTCTTTTCTGTGTATACTCATTTAGCTGTTCCTATGGAATTGTGCTCGTGGGCAGCACAACTAGGCGCCTAACCGAAAAGGTCCGTGAGCATCACCCGGCTTGGCTGAATAGTGGGGTAGTCAAAGTTATACCCGGTGCTGTCTGTTCACATCTTACTGAGTCAAACCACATAGTGATTGTGACCAAAACATTCCGACCGGTTTACGAAGTTCCAGATAGACATTCGGTATCCTTTAAATATCGGGTCTTCTCAGTTTTGGAAGCTGTGAACATTGGTTGATGTGATCAGCCATCAAAAGCTCTGAAACAGTTCGTTCAACCACTAATGCTCCCCTGGCCCAGTACCACCTATCCAAGAGAGAACAAGCAGGCTACTGACACATGCTTTTACGTTTCCGGATTACTCGTGTGCGGTTTTCCCCTTTTTCAACTCCTGCCTCATTCATTCCGTTCAACCACCCTCTTTTCATATCCCAGTTGATACTAAGCGCATCTAATGTGATGTAATGATATGATTTTGAATTACTGAAAGCGAGCTAGTTCGTCACTTGTTAATGTTGTCTTTCGATTTCAAAAATAAGACGATCGATATCGCAACTGTCATGTTGAATCCCTTGTATATCTCTCTATTGCACATGTGACTGTGGAAATCAAAACGGCATTCGGAGTTTCTGCCCAAATGTTTGGTTGGTTGCGAAAGACTGTCCGAGTGTCCCACCTTTGACTGTCTCCTCCGATGTAACGGAACAGATACATCCTCAGCCGTACGAGATAGGATTCTCCCATTTGTAATCACAAACCATGATTGGTCCGTACGTTTTCACCAATCAAGTTAGAGCCAAGAAATCATAGTTGTCGTGTTAGCCAATATGTTGTTCTACTCAGCGTGTACTTGTTCGAACACAACCTCCTCGCGGAAACAAATTGTTTCCAATCCCAACTGGGGATGAAATCATTCTGACTGTCAAATTTTTGGAAATGTGAAAATAGGTGGAAAAAAAACAATAAACACCCTAGTGGATAGTTTGCTTCTCAATCCCAGTTCAAATGAAACAGCACGCGGGATCGGATCCACTCACCGGTCTAATATGTTTTAACGAACCCCGCCAAAATAATCAGTCGTGAATATTGCAATTCAGATTTGAAATTAGTGAGTCTTTTAAATGTGAATATTTTCAGTTTGTTTCTATTTCAAAGCCAATCATCTGCATTCATCAGTTTCCATTTGGGAAACTGGGCGTGTAAGTGGGTTGTGCTCATTCCCTTACCTTTTTTCTGGTTATCGGGTCTAAATCTTTTTTGACAAATTGGATCGATTAGATGCACAATATTCTGGACCTTTCGTGGACCCGTTTCCGGCGATCTATTCTAGCTCGGTGTTTCTAATGGAATGGGCTGTTTTCTAAATGCTTACGCAGTATTCTTAGAAATTTCTATTCAGGCTAGAGGATCCGATTTTGTCATATCGATTATTGTGATAGCCAAATATCAATCGTCAAACGGAGTTTAATTTAGCGCCATTTTATGAAGCTAAAATATCATTCGGTGTTGTTTTGTTGAATAGAAGTGAAAAAGGTTGCATTTTAGTGAACATTCTGCATTTGAGACCGGGACACACTTGACCAAATATGAATTTCATTTGACATTGAGAATAACTGGATCCTTACTTTGAACGATAATAAGACACTTATGTGGACCTAATTTATTGCCGTGTTGAAAGAACTACTTATAAATTAGTTAGAATCTGGTTGACTATTTCCCTTCGGAAAAATTTAGACAGCATAATCGATATATGTTTCCAGTTATCGAGACCTATTCGGCTAGTCCTAGCAGTGATTTGTGGATGGGGAACTCGCGTGACAGCGAAACGTCGCGTGCACCTACGACTACGGCCACGGCTTCTCAGATCACGTGGGCGGCTAACTGATCTAGTTTGGCATTTCGTAAATTGAGCGAAGCCGAGTACACCCGGGGGGAGGGGGGGGACGTAAATAACGAATTATTCGCACATGTGCATTTATCTATTCACCAATTGAACAAAAAATCATCAGTTTTCCTCTACTAAAGGTTTGCCGCACGTTAACTTGAAATGGATGTGCGAAAATGAGGAATTCAAACGACAATGCGTTTCAGGATAGTTTTTTGATTTGCGTAGTTTTTGCTACAATAAACTTTGGGCAGCATAAAATAGACGATTTAAAAGTAAGTCGTTTTATAATACTAGAGCAGGCTGTTCTTCAAGGTCATCTCATTAATGGAACATGAGATACGATGTTAGCTTTAACGATTTATTATTGGTTGGAAAATGGACAAATAACTCTTCACGAGATTAAGAAAATTCAAATATACGAAGTTTATTAATTTGATATAATATTTCGGGATCCAACAAAGCTCAGTTATAACGATGCTGTTCAGTATACATGCAAACAAAATAGGAAGACGGCATGAAAAGATAACTACTTACGATGTAAATATCAAATGCTGATCGATACCGCGCACTAACACCTTAGGTGAACGGCGAACTCTGATTGGGCACTGTTCGGTTGCAACTAAGTTTTTCCAGCCGTTTTGTTAAATACTTTCGCAGAGTTGCTTTGGTTGGCCAACGATTAATTTGAACCAGTCAAAGTGCTACCGGTTTGTGTAAGACTTCCAATCTATTCTAATCAGTTGCAGTCGTCTGAGCCCGGCGATGATCAAGGCGAAGTTCGAGTCCCAGATCCGGCAGTTACTTTGGGGTAGATGCTAGTTTGCTGTGGCTACACATGGCCTAGTAAAAACCGAAGTGTTTTCTTACCAATTAAAGTTCCAGGGTTAGGAGTGCCGAGTAAAGGACCCTAGCGAATATGGGACATACCTCCTCACTGCAGTCATTCCTGAAGCAATTCATAAAAATCTGGAGTTCTAATGTAAACTGGATAACTAATTTAACTTTGTACTCCGTCAACGTTGTCTAAAAAGTTCCCGTAACCTGAATAGCCAATCATTTCTTGTTTGATTCAATGACCATTCCTTAAAGGTCTCTCGGATCTCGTCACTATCCCGTGCTAATTAATGCATGAACAATTGTTTACCATTGTAAAGGGGATCGTCGAACACGTATTCTTTTTGTGCGGCTTTCTACGATATCACACCGAATAAGCATAGGACAGAAAGTAAAATAGACCGCCAAAACATCTTCCGCCGGGAAGTCTATATGTTCACCGTACCAAGGAGTCGAAAATCGACATGATTATTGCGTGGCCTGCAAAAGGGACGAAATAAATCTGTTGCGAAGAAAAAATATTAGTCCAAAAATTGCACAAAATTTGGCAACGGTTGTCCAATGTTTGTGAATTGTTGAATGGCATTTGGGAGCTTCGAAAACGTTGACTTTGGTCGTAGCTTCGTTATCTAATGGTTTTCCAGAGTGGACAAAATGACCTATTTTATCAAAGCAATAAATATTGACAAATCTGCTTTTTGATTGTTCCTGTCAAAGCAGTCGGTTTCCAAGCTTCAAACGAAGTATAATGCCAAGTGCATGTAACTGTTTTTTGGGGGGTGGGGGATAATGTGCAGCAAGATATCATGAAAAGTTGAAAACACCCTTGGCCGGGTTTCAATGGGGATGCAAAGACACAGGTAACAATACTCCTCGAGATCAGTGATTTTATCACTAGTATGTCTACTTATTACATTTGAATGCCGACACAATCACCATTGTGCGGAACTGTTTCATAAGTCTCCACTATACATTATATATATATATATATTTATATATAGTCAGTACTGAGTACATAAGTAGGCAAAGCCGTTGTTGCCGCTCAGCGGGCATGCCTACTCGATTTTCCCACATTATTTCACAGGCATACATGAACACTGCGATTGTAAGTTATCACTAGAATCTAGTTTTACGCGATAAGAGCGTGGGTGGGTCAAAAATTGATTTTGGGGTCCAAAACTGTGAACGTTGATAGTTGCATGTTCAAAGTTGTAAACCGGAGAATAGGTGCCTAGTCCATTCACACTCTGGCAAAGCAAAAACAATTCTACCGGGAATATATATGCCTGTACACGTGCAGTTAGATGATACGAGAAAAACACCATTCGGTTGGCAATCCCGGCGGTGGCCGGGCGGTCAAATTCGCGGCTTTTCACTTTGATGGTCACGGATTAAATCCATCCGCCATCGATCAACTTCCCCACTATGCAGCCTTCTGTTAGTTGCGGTCCTCTTCCTAAATACGATGTGCTCTTGTTTCCCTAATAAAAGAAGTACAAGATAAAAGATAAACAAGAAAATTCAGCAGTTATTCGTGTTTGTCAAAACAAAAATAGGCTTTTAAACATTTAAAAAACATTGAAAACAGCACAACTTGGCAAACAAGCTCGTTTTCAATGATTCGTGCCTATGCAAATACATAACATTAAATATGGTTGGAAATGGATCAAGGGAATTGTCGGTTTACAGTTACATCAGTTCACAGCTCTAATCATGTTTGTTTGTGTGTAACTGATCAATTCATCACACGATCAGGTTGTAAACCAATTGTTGGATGGTGGCAAGTGGGCCGGGGAAGTTTAAGAGTCTGAACAAATTGTTTCTGAGCCCACAGGGGGGGTCATACAAACGGATGCGAATGTTTTCAACAAAAATGAGCTTGCTAATTCTCTCTTTCCATGAAGTGGGTCTGAAAATATTTACTTATAATTTGCATAGCTAATCCCATGTAGTTCCCCAATATTTGAGCAAGACTGTATTGGTCTGACTGATTTGTTTTAGTGAAATTTTAGAAACCACTGGGCAAACGCAACAGCGCTCATTTCCGCTGCCTTTCCTGCACCAATTTCCCACGTAATAACGCTTAAATTAACTAAAAAGTACCAAATAAACCCAGTAATCCCAAAAAGTTTGGGTATCATACAAAGATAACTGATTCCAAAAATGGCTATCCGTTATAAATCCTGTGTATTCGTTTGTTTGTTCTGAAAAGAGGAATTTGGGTGATTGATAGGCAGCAACCTGTTGTGTCCCAGTTCGTAACCACATCCGAGACCTCATGTGGCCCTGGGCCACGAAGTTGCGGGGCCCCAATTCACCCAATTCCCTAGGGGCGTGCCCTGTCTAATCCACGCATGCTTCAAGCGTGCAGTTAAAAAAATTTACAGTTTAACTGGTGTTGGTTCAATCCAAGGTCGTTATGGTCCGTTGTGGACTCTCTCCAAACTTTGTTGCCAAGGCATCGTCCTCAGACCGATAGCCAGCATTGCGCTGGGCTGTTTGCTCTCACCTTAGCGGCCAATATACGGGCAAAACATTCGTCCCGGTAATTATATCAGCGATAGCCTCAGATACAAATTTCGTCTTTTCTCCGACAGTTCATCGTCTCGTAAGTCACAGTGAATGATAACGAGGATTCGGCGCTGTCCCACGCGTGAATTCTAATCAAAGAGTTGAGGATGGTTCGTTTTGCACAGCTGAATTTGTTGTATCGACATTTAATTTAGGGTGAGCATCCCGTGATGCAAGGAATACCATAGCTGCATTAGTCGTAATTTGGGCTTGCATACAGTTTGTGATTGTTGGTTTTCACAAACTTAGGAGACATACAAACTCTAGCACTTTGACCAGCAATGGTGAACGTATGTAAATGAAGGAGGTGGTAAAATCAAATAGGTTTATGGTAAACCCAGTAAAATATGAGAATTTATTCCCTTGTCAGTTCATCGAATCGGTTGATGTGATCGTTGAGATTCCAAACCGGTATAAGCGGAATGAAGGAATTTGCCATAAATGATTAGCTCAACTTCTGGTTAGAACAATCCCAAATAGAGTATAAGGATCCATCCGGAGAGACTGTTCAGATCATACGTGACTAGTGAGAATCTATCCGATTGCGATTGTTCGGATATACCCTGACCGGATTTGACTAAGCGGTCAACATCGCGGCCCCTCGAATTAAAAATCGCGTGTTTCAATCCTTCCGCAGCCGGTGAAATTTCAAGTTTGGCAGCAGTCTTTTGGCTATGATGCTCTCCATGACAGTGATGCGAATTGCCGTATCCCGATTGAAAGTAATCAGGAGTACACTGCTCAAAGTTTCCGTAATTGCAAACTTTATGGGAAGCTCTGACGCAACCTGATCAGCTGTTTATTTTCTCATGTAACTCCCGTTTATCGAAAATGTGCAATGATTTTGTCATTTTCATTTGTTTCCTTATAATTCACCATAGTTTCCGAATGAAATCTGCCAACCTGAGCTAAGAAAAATATTCAAAATCGTCACAAAAAATGCTACTAAATTCATTGAACTTTAGAACAAACTTTGGGCAAAAATGTTCCGGGCCTTGTCGAATAATTAGAAACAATACGCATTTTTGCATGCCTGTTTGTGTTACTAGACAGATAATGGTTAAACTGACATAATCGGGTCGGATTAGAGATACAGAATGAAAGTAGAACAAGTTGAGCTTTCACTACTACTTGGCTTCTCGCAATGTTTTGTCATTCCTTTTAGTTTCTTTTGAGAAACAAATTTAGAATGAGGACCAAAACAACCTTCAGGATAGACAGAATCAGCCGACAACAATAGTAAGTTTATTGCACGAAACCGATTAAGCTGTTCCTGAGACGATACGATTTCGGACAGAGGACGGACGAAAGTAACGCATTTCTGTCTGTGAATCCGACCGGCAAAAGCATCCACGGAAAACTGATTGTAGAGCCACGTGGCTGAGTAATGTAAACCATTGTTTCGTTTCATACATACATACATACATACATACATACATACATACATACATACATACATGCATACATACACACATACATGCATACAAACGCGTCATTAGGCAATGTCTCTACAATCATGTTGACGACAGTGGTGACAGTTCCGTCGAACAGTCTTCAAAACAGAGAACTGACCGAACGTATGAGGATGTTCGCCAACTAAAAACAACCGGCATCTACAAGTAATTCCGAACGAAACTCTACCCAACGCAGATTCCAATTCGTGAATCCAGCCTTGCAGAATCAAACAAGAGTACCACTTTTATCGACTATTAATAACAAGACCAAATACGATCACAGTATCGTTTCATATTTCTGAGACGTTAGCTGGCTATACGATATCGATTCCGTGCAAATATGCTGGCCTGAAAGTCTATTCATAGTGTCGCATTTCAGCATGAATTAGGCTTAGGCAAAATGAACAACTGACTGCGCGTCAGTAAAACATGAGCAAGTTGGGAGTTGAAATTTCTGTTCCATTCGTCCTATGTGTAGCTGACGCAACACGATATGAAAACAACAACAGCAACCACAACAACGTCACGCCAAAGTCTCAACTAACACCACCACACTGCCACAGTGTTTACTTGTAATGAGAGAATAATTACGAATTCAAGATAAACTAAAGAACGGTGGAAATAGGGATGTCGGTAAGGCCTCCCAGTATCAATGAGAACGGGACAATATACTTCAGCCGTGAATGTAGAAAACTGCGCTTGGCCAGTAAAGCAGTTCCGAAAAATGATATAAAAACAGGGTAGGCACTGGGATGGCACAGTCATACTTCAGTTCATTGGATAAGGTGCATGATACGTGCACTTGTATCGATCCCGTTAAAACAGACTAAATTAGTTAGCCATGAATGCTGCATTTTTGATAGGGTTTTGTCCGCTGAATTTGACATTTCGGTCACAGCTGCTTCGACATTAGTCAAGGCGATATCCTTAGACAGTGAAGTGCGTAAAACTGGTGCACATGGCTCCCATTCTTTTCTGATGTGAATCACGAAGATTTTGTGTTCGATAAGTCTTCAGTTTTAAAAAACTCCTGCGTGTGATATTGCGGAGCCAGTGACTGATTGACAGTCTGTCAGAACCGACCCTCAAGTGAGGAATACGATATTTGTAGATAGACGGTAGCGTGGAAATCTTCCGGCGCACGTAAACTTACTACGTGAGAGTCTTTGATCGCAGAAGTTGATTGCCCAGCTACTATCGAGAAATTATCAATCCTATACTGTGGACGGGTGAGGCAACCTCATTGATTTTCGATGCTAAACACACCCGCTCCTAGTGACTCGTTGTCATGCAGTGGCCCAGATAATCAATGTACCTTATGGTAAATATTTTTCCACGAAAATTGGGCTACGTTTCGTATCCACGTGACCGCTGTCTGACTACGCTGGTAGGATGGCAATTCCGAACAGTTTTGACACAATTCCGAAATAATGTGGGAAATGGTGTAGAAGACACGGCAGCTAATTCAGCCACCAGCAGGATCATTGTACACTAGATCCAGGTCGGTCTCAATTTGCTTAGGAGCTAATTTCACATATCTTTCCCCGTCGCACGTGGGTAGAGTTCGTCGTTAACCATCAAGAATGCCTAAGATGATCGTGTTTCGTCGATATTCCTGGCGGTGGGACAGGACTAATCTACGAATTTCGTCCACACACATAAATCCGTACCTAAACTCTGGATAAGTCAGCGTTAAAAGCGGCAAGATTTCTATATTGCCGAACAACCACTTTATGCACAGTATCTCCTTTCGGTGTTAAACCGTTGTCTTATCTACTCCAACGTGAATTTACAAAACGTGGAACTTCCCCAATGTTGCGCACACAATCAATCGATTGTACTCACGAACTTGGTACATTCATGTGCTTCAGTCCCGTGTATGGCAAAGGTTCGCAGACATTCGAACTTCAAATGTCTGAACTGGGTATCCAAATAAAGATGCAAACTTCACTCTAAGCTCTAATATCTCGCCAAAAAGACACTGACTGTCAGTCATCGAGCCGGGATGACATAATGACGAACGGTGTGAAATTGTCAATTCAGGCAGTTCATATTCCAGTACACAATAGTCGTTATATTGTTTTATTGCATTCAGTGTTCTTTGCAGAAACTGAATATTTCACTAACTGAGATACACTAGGCAGTAAATAAAATTCGGATCACCAAGTCTATCTCTGTAGTCCTTCGGTTATGTGACCAAACGAGCAAATTTAGTCAAATAACTGTATTTTACAAAATTAACTCCAGATTATTTGATTAATAATTGTCTTGGATAAATTAGTTCAGCTGCAGGTCCCAAAAACTTTAAAACGATATTCATATCCTACTGCGATTTCCGAGCGAATTGAGAATTGTATTCTTATTTTACAAGCATCATTTAAGTCGAGACATTTTTGAATGTGCAATTAGTTCTGCACAATAGAATTGTAATGTAAAATTCTAGGAAACGTCAAGGATCGAAAAGGGGTGCACGAATTTGCGCTCTCGATAGAAACCATCTACGAACCGAAACTGACGTTATCCAGTGGTAGTAACCAGTAAATCCGTGATATTTGTTCTAGCATGGCTACCGCAGGCCTAATATAGTATCACAACAAATGAATCGTTATTCCTATACAAATCAATCTGATCTTCAGTGTACAGAGTCCAAGTCATTTGTGACTGAGACCAGTGTCATTTACTTGGTCTCACCTGGCACTCTATTCTGGCACAGATATCCTGTTAGGAAAATTTTGGGTACTTAAGCTACCAGAATCCTAACAGATAGAAAATTAACAATATGTAGTATCTATACAGAGGTGGAACCGCTGACAAGGTGATCGGGCTGACAGCACTGATTATTCGTCTCCGAAGGTTATGCTCCCAGCACTGTCCATAAGCGGAGATTAGTCCGAGTCTCTCACAAACATGATACCTACGGGTGAGTATCTAATCACGCGTTCGATACGATTTACATATGATCACTATTCTACTGTGTCTAAGTGCGCATGATATGCCAAGTAATTGAGGGTTGCAGAGGTGGGTCTCCGCGAATGAGTTTATCTTTGCTGGGTAATCGCAATCTGCAATTTAATATTTTAATAATAATATTGTTTGTGTTAGCATTATCACCTCATTCACACTGAAGCTTTAAATGTTAAAGTTCATTCTGCTGTACGGCTCATTGACGTAGCCGTTGTGAAGCAAGGCCTGAGAAGGCTGTCAGTATTTCAACGCCGATATGTTCGTAGTATTTAAAGAGTGCGGTAACCGGTTTATTATTATAGTTGAGTAGATTGGGGAGAGTGAGACATGTGGCACTCACGTCTGCAGATCGACCCCCTTGGTATGCACTCTTCGCTAAAGCAGGGAATGGCTGGTAGACGAGTCAGTCCATGTCGTGGCGAAAAGTGTGAAAACTTAACCAGTGATCTATCCCGTCTTGGTCAAGTTAGATCACCGTGTTGGAGGCCACGAGGTCCCCTAACATCACGGTTAGAGACTTAAGATGGTCTAGGTAAATGTCGCAATCAGCGACGTTCTGGCATTTGCAATATTTCGTCACATCCCTATAGTCCTTTCCCCTTATTTTGACTTTCCTTTCATTCGGTTCCACCAGAAAGGAACCAAAACCAGAAGACTTGCGCGCAAGTCAAATGCTTGTAATAGTTGGGGAAAAATCTGAATCTCAGTAGTCAAATTCCATTTTAACCCAATCACACATGACTAGTAAACTCAGCCGTATGAATTCGAGACCTCCGTATCTGGCAGCCGGACTACCAAAACCTTGTCGGATTTGGAAAGAATCACTAACGCACGAGGTTTGGTAATCTAGTATTACTGAAAGGCTATTTCAAGCTTTTTTTCTCTTATTCATTACCGACTTTACCCTGATCAGGCGGAATAAATGAATTCTCTCGAAAACCTTATCATCGAATACTGATATTCATTTCAGGTGTAAATTCAATTTATCTCTGTCATAAACATCCTAAAGTAATCAGTCGTTCATCACCCAATGGTTATTTATTTCAGCCCAGTATCGTCACTTCCTCGGTGAAAAGCGGAAGTGAACTGTCGTCAGAGAACCTGAAACGAACAGGAAAGCCGATCGGGCTTTGAATCTTTTGTTTCAGATGGCCAGTTATTTAGCCAACGCAGAAATCAGGCATTGTTGGAACTTGTATTAGCATGCACTCACGAACTTCACCTCAAGACAGCTAACTTTGATTGCAGACGAAACATTCTCAGTGGCTTTTTTTGTGAAACGAGATATTCATTTTCATACCGCTTAAGTTCCCTCTGGTCCGAGTTGCCGATAGCCCCACCAGAAATGTGTGGAACCTTAAGTCATTGAAATATTCCACTTCAGAAGGCGTACCCTTAAAACCACGAATCGGTATCAGGTTTTTATTCACATGTGTTCATGAAGCACTGCGGCGTTTCCGTCACATCGTGAACCCATACCGAATGGAGAGCTTGAACTAGGGTTCAGTTTGTCGGACACCAGAAAAAGAGTGGCCTGAACCGCTTGTTCACTTTTGAATTGCGTGTTTTTACCTTCTGGATCTGCTAAAAAGAAACACTTGCGTTTCATCGTCTCTTGCCAGCGCAATGAGATATTCTCTAGGCCACAACTGTCCCCGACTCAACGTGACCTAGTTAAGCAGGGTAAGCTGAGTTGTGCCAAAACAACCACTGTTTAATTCAGAAACTGCACGCTGATTTCTGTTGCTCGCTCACTTCTTAACGTATCCCTGTTCGCACCGCTTCACATGCCTCGTAGAGGCAAAACTGCATACGTTGCTTCTAAAATGACCTGATCGGTCGAACAAGATATCCTAGAAAACTCAGGCGTAACAACAAGAAAAAGCCTGCCTTTATAAGCTAGCAATTAACAGAAACTAGTAGGTTCAAAGTTTGATATTTTAAGTTCGAACTTCCAAAGTGCATGACGTATGATGACGTTGCATGTAGGCTCTCATACTAAGCCGAATTACTGTGATATTTCCGGAAGCTTCACGTAGCGATCTTTAAACAAGTGTCCCATGCCCAAATAATCACCCATATTAGGGTTTAGTACATTGAGTAGTGAATAGTTTTATTTAGATTTTCAACTACATGGTCGAATGGTGATGTTCGGTATTTTTGTATAGTACCATTTGCATTTATTGAGGCGGTCCACATTAAAACTTTTCATCCGGAAAGCCGATCATTAGAGTACTCCACATCCGATCAACTTCCCACTAGGCAGCTCCCTTTCGGTTACAGTCTTCTTCTTGAAAACAATGTGCACTGTTGCTTCAACAATCAAAAAGGATAGAAAAGACAAAAGAAAAGATGTTTCCGTGCCAATGCTTTCCTGATCTTTTTCCCTACTTGTTGTGCTGCCCGTTTTTGCCAAACAAAACCTACAAATTAGTGATGTTTTGTACTTTTATTTGATCTACGAAATGAGAATAAGATGTTTGCGTTCTTTGGGGCTCTTCATCTTTTGTTTACATGCATTGAGTCCACTCTAGCTGCCGAGCTCATCGAAAATTGAAAGCAGCAGTGTAGTGGGAAAAGAACTGAGTGTGTATTTTTGCTTTGCGTCCAGTTAAAAATAAAACGTATGCAACCGATGATTTGCATTTATGCACTGAGACTAAAGCATGTGATTCTGTCCGGGAATCCTTTAGGTTGCGAATTTGAAGATCTAGGCTGAACGTGAGACTGGACACGCAGACATTAATACGGGCTTCTCAGTGTCATGTTCAGCCGTTAACTTGGGGATCCGAAATATCAGCAAACTATACTCGTCGCAGAGGAGGCTGCGTTTTGCTTTCAATAACTTTATTTTACATATCGGTGCCTTTCATTTCGCTTCCACATTTTGTAAAACAATGCATTAATGTTCACGGATAGTGCCTTGATCCGCGGGAGGTTACCAAAGTGAGGAATGAACTGGTATGCTGCGATTCAAACCCGAGACCATAGCACTGAATCTCCTAGAAGTTGACGAATTTACCGTTGCCTATCAATTGGATGCCATAATTTAACTTTATAATCGAAGAAAACTTTAGCACATCAGCTAATCCTATTGAAAGAGTAACAAAACATCGTTTGTTTCACCAAAATCTGGATGTCACCATAGTGAAGCCGTGATAAAATAAGTTCACCCAACTCGTTTTCCACTAGAATTAATAAAAAACAATTTGACTGATCACTGCCAATATAGGATTCAAACACTAAATCATAAAATCCTAATTAATCATGCTGAGAAACAATGAAAAATGGGAGGTGAATTTCCTCACCACCACAGCAAGTCTCACTGTTGTGAAAGACTATCGTTCACTTTTTCTTTCCTTTTTTTCAAGGATGCTAATTAGATCCCGCCTTCTGTTTTGCTCGCTGGTGATACGTCTACTGGAAGGTAACTTTTGGATAAAACAGTAGGCCACATATCCTTGTCTAGCGAAGTAAAAATCACATTTGGACTAGCCCACTATCGTGGCACATGCTATTCGGGTACCTATATTCTGTTAGAATATGACAAATCGGACCAGGCAAGCAAAAAGTCCCCGTATCGTTGACTTGTTCCTACGGCTCAGCTTGTAATTTACACGTGATTTGTGAATTGTGAACTGCATCCCTTGAGTTGGTTTAGATCCTTTTGTTTCGAAAGTTATCTCATGGAAACCCTTGGGGACGGAGAATGAGTTGCTCACCACAATTGGTCGTTCACGTCAGGGAATGAACACGCGTAGATAGGCAAACTGTGATGGCAACTCCTTATCCCCCGGATAATTACCACATCTGACCTATTGAGATCCCACGTGGTTCTATGCCATTCCAAGTCTCAGGGTCACGGCTTCCGCTTCCCCTTCACCCTACCCGACCCGTTTACTGGACCTTGCCTGCTGTGGGTCATGCCTCTTCCACTGGACTCACAGTTTTTAGTATGTCTTACTAAAGTTAGCAAAAGTTGCTTGATGTTTTTGGTCAGCGTGCATCTGGACCGTTTGGAGTCACCTTTGGTACCAGATCTCCAACGGATTCCGTTGTATTGTAATAGGAGCATGGAAGTATGTAATACAAAGACCGTGCACGACAGTAACGGCTCGCGAATTGGTACACTGTCGAATTACTGGTTGGGGCACTGGTCGGAGTCTCTTGCTTAACTGATGCATGATCCCGGAGTGCGTCAGTGTGGTGTCAGCTCAAGTGTCGTTCAAGGTGCGTGTGCGCACATGCATACATCTAGTCCGAGAAAATGATCATGTGATTTTCTGTTCACACAATGTGAACCTACGCTACACAGCGTTTTTTATTTCACGATTACTCCTGGACAAGTCAAGGAACTAAGCGTAATTATCACTACGGTTAAAGAGACAGACGAACACAACAGGTTCAAAAAAGGTGGACTCTAGCAAACCATGCCTGTATGGTGTAAGAAAAGCAGTTCGGATTCACGAGTTTGATACAAAAAGTAATTCTCCCAACAAAACCATGCACAACCGGGAAGCTCCCAAGCATATGACCCGCTTGCTGCACCTGCGCTGATGAACTTGAGCACGCAGTCGCCATTGTGTAAGAATTAAGCCGACTGACCCATAAACACGCACAGGTTGACAATCGGAGATCGACCCAGCTGACAAAAACGGACGCACGCGAGCTACGGCGTCCAGTCTACTTGTGTCCTAATTCTGACGGCCTCATGATATGTACAAGACCAATCATACGGTTTGTGTGATTCATGCTCATGACGCATCACACTGTGTAGGTGTGGTCATCCACGTTGTTGCTCCGACTTGCATGCACATGGCTTCAGTGTCCAAGCTCGGGCTGGTCCAAACTATTTCACATTCGACCAACTTTCTACATACATGCTGCGCTTACAAGTTTTGATTACAACACCTCTGTGACACGGTTGAGAATTCAGAAAGGCCAGACATTAGGCCTTCTGGATGGACTCCCAATACAAATGTTGAGAACCGGAGCTACGCGTTCTTCAAACTTTTCCGCTTGCGTGTCTTTCAGTAGAATTCACTTGGAAAAAGGAACGATCAGGGATGGAGTGGTCCAAAAGTGAATTTTGATTAGGAAATCACGCCGGCAACCAGTCCTCGAGGGAGACAGAGAAGCAAAACTGATTGCAACGTGTCACTCGACCTCTAAATTATCAGTTACTGAATAAAATGGTTATACTGACTGATGAATGCGTGCTCAAGGCATTTGTGGGTAATGGATTCTGAACTGAAAACTGACAGTTCAGCCTTTGACGTTTTTTCTTCATCACTCACTCAGCATTAAAAATCCTCATTTCGTTTTCTGTACTTTAGGGCTGTAGGAAGCGATTTGCACTCTGCAATGATATTGGTTCAAACCATAGCAAGTGACTATACTACAGGAATATTTATGTCCAGCAAACCTCAACCAGAAATCTTCACGGTGAAACATCTTTCTGTACACCGTAGGAGTCATTCCTGTCCTTAGCAGATTCATTATGCAGCAACACACTTCAATTCGTTGCTGAAGATTATGTAAGCCCTGAACTACTTACATGGGATCGGAAATGAACTAGTAAAATTTACTTACTTAGTAGATATGCAAACCACTGAGTTATCGCACATACGGATCTAGAACACCATCTCAAAAGCAGCTGAAAGTGGTTTAAGATTTCTTTTCAAGTTGGTTCTTTTGTGGTATATATTTTGTTTAGAAAGTAACCCATTGAAGTGTGATGGGTCATTGCGATGGCGGTTACGGAATACTGGATAAAAATATTCAACTGGTTCTCGAGGATCACGATACCGACGCTTCCTGCCGAGGGCATCTGTCCTCTACACGGAAGGCTGCTGACTATCCTCCATTTAGTATTGTCAGCTTATGAAAGCGTTAATGCCGGGTTGACTTTTCCGTTCCACATGATTTTCAGCTCACCTGGCAATCTAAAAGCGCTTCGAGAGATACCAGGAAGGACCGACAATGCACGCCCACTGTGATCAACGAGGAACCTCGTACTGTCAACCATAGGAGTAGACACGAGTCAAGAGCACGGTGCTTTGGCACTCATTGCTCTATGGACCCAGACCCATATGTGTTCAAACCTTAATGATATTAGATTTGGTACAGAACAGCACTGGTTCCTTCACCAGCTTTGCTGGCTTCCGAGTGGTTACGGGATTAATGCGAATTGTTTTTCTGTGATAGGAGGAGTCAGCGACGCAGTGCTCGCTTGTGTACAGCGCGCTGCTTGCGCCTGTAAAATTACCGTCAGTTCAGCAGTTGGGAGATTTGTCTGAAAATCCTTATGAATAGTTAAGTGTGAAGCAAATTGTAAACACTTCAGATTCCAACTTCTGAACAATGAATTGCTCTCTTTCTGTTTCAGTGAACCAGTTCAACGGAGTACTTTAATAGATCCCAGCTGGCTAATTATACTATCCTCATCACGTGTTCATGCTATAGATTGGTATTCCTGTTAATCCACCCAGCATTCAAGAAAACGAAACTGTAGTACGCCTTAATGTGTTTGGCTAGCGGAGTGTTAAGTTGTAGTGCGTTGACATGATAGAACACATTCGAACTCATTCTTCATAGTCTAAGTGACAAAACAATCTTACCGATAACAGCCCCGCAGCGGTTTTGTGATATGATTATCTCCATTTTTAAGTCCAAAGTGAAAGCGAGAGCCGTGTGAACCTCTACTACAAAGAGCTGGTCACGGTTACCCCACTCCCTCCCCAACAGTTTGTGAATGTCTTTGGTCGAGAAGAAAGTACAATTCTAATTTCCGGTGCACAATACTAACAAACTTGACAGTCTGCCTTTTGGGGTATTGACTGTCGCGTCTTTGGCTCATTTATTATTTAATACCGTGAATTGTATGTTGTCGTTCCCTTTGCACCACACTAGATATACACTGTTGACAATTCCTAACTACGAGACGACGGTTGCACAACGCTTCCCAGAATTCTCCGTACTGGATAATGTAAAGGAACAGCGCGTTGATTTATTCTCGTTGTCGTATTCCTCGTTGTGCTAGTTTACCGTTGGACAGGATGACAAATATTTCCAAACATTTGCCGCTTGTGATTGGTTTAAATAATCTGCAGATTTCAAACTCGCAGTGATGACAATTATTCTGACTGTTTTGGTGCTGTGAAAACGATATCACACTAAACAGTTAACTTATATTATGTTTGACTGATTACACTTCGGACTACACGTCTCATGCACAAACCTCAGGTCCGTCGGTCAGCGTTGCACACGGAAGGACTAGACTCAGATATCGCACTTGTTACAGTTTATCGTTGGGGCACATCCATCAAGGGGCCAGGATTAAGTAATCGGGCCTTCCCTTTGGAAGGTGTGGATTACCAGAACAGCACCAGCTCCCGCACAGACTAATCAGAATTTCTGGGTTGAACGTGTTCAGATATTGACCTCAGTGACAGCCTACTGGGTCTGACAGCCACGACTTACTTGCCCTTTAATCTCCAATCGAAAACCTCACACCAATCCAGGTTTTCTCCATGGCCTGGGTGAGGCGGCACGCATGCTTACTGATTAGGGTATAACTCAAATCTGGTAAGCCCTGAGTTTGATTGTTGACCGGTTTGTCCAAAAATCGTTCAGTCAAGCACAGAAAACACCAATCCCACATACTAATGGCAAATAGATCTGAGCGCTTTCTTATTTGGTTACGTTGATTTGTGCCTACACACGGACAGAATAAACCAAAGGCAGTGATGGCCTAATCTTACCAACAGCTGATAGCACTAGATTGAGGTGTTCATTGCCCGCAAGCCGAATGCAGCACTTAGTTTCGTTTGTTTTGATCCCACCAAGGGGCAATATGATGGCAGACATTTTACTTTTACAGAATTTTCTTTACCTTCCTGTAGGATGTCCTACGGTAGAAGTAATTTTTTATCAGATCCTGGCATCCAAATTTAGTGCTTACTTACGGTGGGAGGAATCGAACACTAGACCCGTTGATCCGAGTTGAATGGAAAGCCGTATTAGGTTGGAATATGTTTTTTGTATTTATTATAGACAAACGAGATGTATTAATCCGAATTAACCATGTACGTTATTGATTTACGTGTTTAGAACAAATCGATTACATTGCTTTATATCATAGTCATTTCAAACTGGAATGGAACTCAATTTCTCCACCCCTAATTCATAGCATGAAAAGAGAATTCCAATGGCTTCTATTCTCCACAGCGATTTGACAATGAACCGCTGAATCTTCCTCTGGGAGTTTACTTGCACAGTGGATCACGTAAGGTTGCCGTAAATCTTACTCTTTGCCAGCTGCCGTATGCGAGCAAATCCAAACTACCGATTTTTGCTAAAACATTTGTGATTGGCGAAACACTACATCCTGTCTATCTGATTCGCCATAAATTATTCACCGGCGGACTTTATCTGATATTTTTTGTCCTTCATTTGCTCATGCTTGCAGCGTCAGAACAAATCGTCAGCCGCGGCCCCTGTCAGTTGTAACTCCGCCAGCGAACGATAGTAGCAGAGAACAGTATTTTAATTCTCGATCAGTTCTTGACCTCCACGAAATTTGTCTACCACTAGCAAAATATCGTGCCAAAGATAATGTAGTAGAAGCAGATTAAGTTGATGAGTCAAAGGCAAACCCGGGAGGATTAGGACCTAGCTTCCGAAATATGGATGCGATAGCCTAATTAATGAAACCAACAAGCTGCAGAAGCAATATTGAATTAGAAGATCATTCAGAACCGGCAGTCCGGCGGACAGATGATGCAGCATATATGTGGTGAGAGACAGAGGAAGTTGTGCCTGCCGATTTACACTACGTAAATGGTAAAACACGAAAGAACGAAACACGGCTTTATTATTGGACTGATATTTACAAGAGTAAAAAATAAACTATAGGGCTTTTAAGCGTCGGGATTCAAAAGCGTTAACACGGATAGGCAAAGAAGCGACGTTAACGGGCTAGGAAAGTGAATAAAACCACACTTTCTTAAAAGAACGAAGGTACTAGCTCCATCAGAAATTACCAGAGATATAGGACTTGGTCTTACGTCGACATACTTCTCATTCAAACAAACAGACGGATGGTATGGTAATTGGGTCACCCATATCTCCCATTCGTAACAAATTTTTCCTACACTCGGTTAAATCAAAAGCCTTAATGAATTTTATTCACTCCCCCCCCCACACACACACACGTTTGCACGTACGGTCTATCGATGATACATTAACAATTATCAAGTCAGAACAAAAGATTAGCCTTCTTCAGGATCTTAATGTGCAGCGCAGATCCATTAAGCCTAGAAAGGAGTCAGAAAACTCCAATAGGATCATCAGCTCCCTAGATTGACGGCTAAGAGTCAATGACTCCCAAAAGTTCAATATCAGCATTCACAGAAAACCCACACATTCTGATAAGTATTTGGGCTGCAGTTCAGCTCATCCATGATACGTGGAATGGACACTTATTTCCTCTCTGGCCACCAGAGCAATGATTATACCGAACGTAAAGAAGAACTAAGACGTTTAAACGACTTATTACAAGAGAGTTACTATCCACCACAGCTCATAAGAAAACAACTGGAAAATTGCGCATTAGCAACCAAGATGAAAAAAGAAAGGAAGAAAACGACCACAATTAAAATTCCGCACAGATCAGACACTGCGAAGCAATAAGAAAGGCCATCAGTGACCATAATACTCATACTTTCTTCCGAGTGGATAGTAATTTAAAACGCCACCTATCAAATGCTAAAGATCAAGTCGGTGTGCAAAATCAAAATAACTACATCTACAAATCAGTTGCAAGGAACGTCTAGTAGAATACTTTGGACAAACCAGCAGACAACTGAAGGAAAGAAAAGTCAAGACGGCCCTACCTAGAGTTAAGCACAATTCAGCCGTCGCCCTGCATCTCATAGAAGAGGTAAACAATATAGCTCATAAAGACACCACTACTCTGACTTGGATTCAGAACGTACACTGAACATAAGTTTGCCTATGATTAAGCACCACTCCATATGCTTCGATCGGAACGACGGGGAAGAGGTTTCGGAGATATGGACAACCTTAACATCACTGAGATACTGGTCAGCAGTGGCCAAACGGGTAAAATCTTGGCGTTTGGACGTGAAAGTCGCGGGTTCCAGACCTCCCACCACCGATCAACCCTGTGATGACCGCGGCCCGCTTCCTGAAAAATAATGTACACTTTCGTTTCATTAATAAAGGAAGTAAATGATGAAAAATAACATCACAAATCTCACCATGCTGGTTAACCGTATCACCACGGCGGCGCATGGCCTGAAGGGCAACTTACTTCTCATCCGTTACCCAGATCAGAGTATACCGACGCACAGACAGGCACATACACATGTACACACACACACACAGAAGACTTAAGGCCCATTGGAATCCGAACGTTCCCTCAGTTCCTTGAAAATTCCCACTGAGCGCATCGAGAGAACAAGTTGGCGAACAAGCTCGTTTTCGGTGATTCTTACTCATGCCATTACATCACTATGCATTTGGAAAGACTTCCTTTAAGAAGGATTGGACTAGTCAGGTAAAACTATGGGTGGGGAAAGGATTTGTGGTGTTACATGCATAACCTGAATACACAAAAACGTGTTGTGTTAATCGTTTTGTTTCCTTATGTTTTGCATTGGGAAGAAGGCTGAACCAAGGGAGTCTTAAGGTAACCACAAATTGTTTGAGAGCACAGTGGAGAATTTTGAAGACGGATCGCGACAGCTTCCGCAGTGCTCAAGAGGCGACACTTTGCCAACCTAGATTGCTGACCTCTGACCTCATACAGGGTCCTTGAAAGCTTGCGTCACATTCACGGTGTGGTTAGTCTGTGCTAGATGTGAAACGACTGCGCTATTAATTGACTTAATTATTCCAGTGCCCAACCATGCACGGTTGTGCTCGTGGTTGCGTTCAGACAGGCGCCTGGTTGTGCGGCCGATTTACATTGTCCCACAGGAACATGTGAATGAATAGATACAAAACGAGGTTGCAGAATCAGGGACTTTGTCTTTCAACCATAATGACACTACGGAGCGGGATTTGAACAAGATTCGGAAATGTCCTATTGACAGCGCTAGTCAGTCTTCGTCGTGCCATCTCTGCTAGCGTGTCACCTAAGAATGACAGAAATACGTATACTGGCTTTCTCTCCACCGTCTCCCTACTAGAAACCTTCTTTTCTATCCCCAATATCTTATCGATTAATCTACTTGGGAAATCATTTTCAGTGAATACTCTTCTCACCGTTTGCAGCTCGGCGTCAAGAGTACCTTTTGTGCATATTCTTTTTGTTTTGGCTATGAGACATCTAATTAGGTTCCTCTTTGCATAAATAGGTACAAAGCTGTGAAAGTTGGTGTGCTGTCCATTTCACGTGGCTTTCCTGTGTGTTGACCGCCGAATTGAGCCGTCTTGTCGACGACGCAGTTAAACATTTAGAAATGCTATTTCATTGTTCTTTCAGTTATTTGATTGTAAACCTTGCCTTACGAAAGACTACCCACGGTATTCGAAATGGTGATGAGGCACATCTACTAACAACACTGTTTTTAACATCAAATCATTCACAATATAAAGGTAATTATCTATCTGGGGGGAGAGTTCAGGTTGGGCAGGGGTGCTTGAACGCCATGATGACCAACGACCAGCCGAAGTGCACGTGATTAACGGAAGCTGATTCGTCAGAGTGCAGTCGCTGATATGCGGTTGAACTGGTTGAACTGTGATCGCCCATACCGACAAAAATAAACTGAAGACGTTCAAACTGAAACAAATCGGAAAATTAATGTATCTTGATCTAACTGAGAATAAAATTAAATTGTAAGTAAAACCGCTCAAAAATATCGGTTCCGATTCTATTCAGCGTGTACACATCCATGAAAGAACGGAATCTGATTGCATTCGATCAACCATAACAAATCTTAGCTTTTGAGATAAACTGAATGCATCGTGCTGCAGCGCTTTCAACTCACCGTCAAAGACCTTCCGAGTCTAACGGATTCGCGTGTAAAGCATCTCAAAGTAAACGTTTCCGTCATACAGTAATGCTGACAAATCCCTCAAGGAATGCTTAAAGTGGGCAAGATATTTCAGTTTTTAGTTCGCATAACCATCAACTTTGTACTAACGGGTTCTGGCTTCGGTGTCTACCCCACAACACCAAATACTAAACTAAAACATCAAAAGATCAAGACAGAAGAAGTATAGGGTTGCGAAAAATTGCGAATGCTTGAACCACAATGACTGCGGTATTTAACTATAACGCCCGAGGTTTTTAACCGTCGCGTTGAGGAACTTGTGGATCCCAAGTCGTTGAATCGACAAGACGTTTTCGTCACGCCATTAGGTGCATATCGTGATCCGAACTTCCAACCGTCGCTAGCTTCTGAGAAGAAGACCTACCGAGGGATTCGGTCTCGGTATCCGAAACACATGCCCAGTCAGTAAGATGTGGAATTTTTACAGTGTAGTTGGCTGGACTGTTTCCACAACACCGAATAGGTTTAGCTGCAGTGACTCAAGGAAGCATTTTAAAAGCCGCTTATTTGAGAAGCTCTAGCCCTTCAGTGTAGATAGAATAAGTTACAACTACCTTGGGCTGTCCTAGTTTTGTTCAAGGTGCTTGCAGTTTTTTTCGCTGCATTTATTTTAAACAAGCAAATGTCCGGACTCGATCTCCACTTAACCGAACCAACTTGGACAAACTCACTGAGACTTTTCGTGTCTTCAGAATCTGTCCAGTGAGTCCGTTTTTGTTTTATTCGTTGAACCCAACTGATTTAACGGGTATGTACCAAACTCCTGATGGAAAATTGCGTTGTCTACAGTTCAAAAATATGAAATCAAGAGAACTCACTATGTTTCAATTTGGCCTTTGCTCCAGTGAATGCAACAGCCCATTTTGCACACATTATATGTAGATACATAATATATAATATATACATATATACTATACTTTCTCGTTCTCTCTTCATTTCACCCAAATCTGGACTAACAGGTTTTATCATTTTTCTAATTTTCATGCAGTTTTGCAGTTAGAAATCTCTGCACCAGCCAAAATATTTACAACGGAAATCCTTTCCCCGCTTTAATTTCATCTCTCTCTCTCTCTCTCTATCTATATATATATATATATATATATATATATATATATATATATATATATATATATATATATATAAGTCATTGGATAATCTTAATCGGTTACAGTTCAACGGGAGCAAACAGGCAAAGAAAACTGTGAGGTGTGTCGAGTTGTTTTAGGTAGCATAAACTGCCAATTGTTGCACAGGGCAGAAAGCTCGCCCGCGCGTAGTAAATACCCACATTACACTATCCCTTAACGCCCCTCCCCCGCCAAGTAAAAGGATGATCGCAAATTCGATTTCGAATTCTCGGACTTTCCATTTTATGTATTCGATTCCTTGAAGTCTAGACTCTTTAAAACGACGCTATTCATCAAAGAATTCAGTGACTCTGAGCAGACGTTTGCATCACTTAATGTTGAACTTCGGTGAAATCTTTGCGAATAGCCACGGTGAGCCTATGGGCTGCGGATGATCGCTTTCGGCCCCATGGTTGAGCTCCAGCCGAAGCATGGTAGCTTGTGAGTTACTACTGATCCCAGGCGAAGTTGAGAAAAGGTCTACATACTGTCTATGATTGTTGACGGTGAGTGGATCACGATTATGCAGTCACCTTTGAACAAACAAACCGACTGGCATTTTCACCAGTCTTCACGAATGCGATTCAAATCACTAATCCAGCTTTAGTCATTCATTAAAACCACCAACCCCGCAACAGTGGGCACTGGGGAATTTCGGATTTTAGCACCAGCGCCCCCAACCTAGTTGTCGGTTAGACATGATTGTCAAATCTTATTCGCCCCGTTCCTGTCTTCTCCTAGAGTAGCGTCATTTTTGCTCTTTTTTCAAGCAAAATTCAGCACTCGAAAGAAACTTTCACACTAAACGTGAAAACAGGATAACTCCTGAAAGTACAAACAACGACTGGTTGTAACGGTGTTTTGAAAAATAAGCTACAGGTTTGAACTAGTCACGCATAATAGTTTGTGATGACACTAGAACTGTTTCGTCAATATTCACGGTTGTCGATATACTAGCTAGCTATTTATCCGCTCTTTAGAGGGCGAAATATTTAGTCCAAGCCCGGTTTCTCTCTAACGGTAAAGAAAAAAAATCGTTTATTTTCCTGCGTTCCACTTCATTTCGTTCTTGTACAGTACGTGTGCTTTTCGCAACTGCTAACTGCGCATAAAATAACAAAGATGTTATCTTCACTCTTGTTCTTTCTGTAGAAGAAAGGAGGAATGTGAATTTTTCGCCCACGTAATAAAAGAGAATAGGACACACTAGGACATTCTGCTGCATTCACGTTTGGATTGTAACTAAAGGGGTACTCCGGAAAGTTGGAACAGCGATGTTCCACAAGGGACGGAACGGAATTAGCAAAGTGTGACAGATCAAACACGATATAATCTGTATCTTTTTGATTTATTCATATATTTACTTATTTAATAACTGCTTCATAAACAAGGAATTATCGAAAGTGGAGAAATTTACATAGAAATGACGATTGGTTATGAGATAGCACCTTGAATGACACCGGGTATTAGGTCTTCATCTTGACATGATGTGAGTGCCTCCATGACCTGAAAAGCTATACATGATAGCTTTTCTTGAGCCGAAGGTTCAGTCATACCTGGAAGGTCAGTGGGTAGAAGCTTGGTTCTCCAGGTTGGGGGTTGATGTGAGCCAACAACTCAGCGGGAAAACTGAGTGGAACAAGAATTAATCCAAGGAAGTCTCCCATCAGATGAACAGTAGGGTCGTCTCAAAGGGTGATCAGGGTCGGGCTTCCTGTTGCATTGAACGTAGGAGAGCGCTGATAAGTTTGTTGATGTTCAAACATTCTTGGTTAGATTAGCTCCCCATAGTCTTGTGAGTGGGACATTTGAGTCAAAAGCTGAGCCTAGGGTTCCCAAAGATGGCTTATGCCTCGCGGGCAGCCTCGAAATGTCTCTGGCCCAAATGTCTCCAGCGCTTCTTTTTACAGAAAGTCTAACCTCTGTGTAAGTGGGGATACCGTGCCAAGAAAGTGCGTGAAACGTGGGCATACTCAAGGATGCATCTGTTCACGTCTGAACTGCTCACCATTTCAGTTGACCGACGGACAATACCCGTCACCCACTCACGTGAATAGTGTGTAGGTTCTGACACATGAAATATACACCTAATATGCAACATTTGATCAATTTTTTGCTATTCTACGTAGACAGTTTTCGAGGCTTTGACAAGGGTACAGAACTTGGTTCTGTTACTGTATTTTGGATGAAATTTCACATGCTACCCATGTGTTCGTGTTCAGTTGCTACGCTGACATGCATAGCGCCTTCCGACGCGGCATGAAAAACACTTGGAGGTTTTCATTTTTCTTTTGGGCTCGGTGGTGTTAAGCAGATTGGTTTCTACTTTGGCGAAAAATTATCCAAAACCAGTTGGCATTTTAATCTCCAGCGGAAACGTGTTTCGCGGGTGATGCCAATTTGTTTCATTTATTAAAACATCGAAAATCGGCTATCTGACCAAGTGACTATATTTTAAACTCACGAAAGATCCTCAGCCCCACGAGTGACACTCAACCCTAATTTCGGACATATCGAACATTTCGCAAAGTTTCCCAGTCGGGATGTGATGTCTAAAATATTAACGAAAAAACATTCTAATCCGATTTGGGCAAGTCGAGTGATCTAATCCTCTCCAAAGTCGGGTTTGCAGTTTGGATTTTGGAACCCATTTTCACATAGTTATTAGACGTACAACATCACAATCCCAAATTCTCATTGGACGATTTTTCCAAATCTTCAGACTTTTCGAAAGAAAACGAATATAACCGTTAGTCTGCGATCCATTTCCGTTAACTGAATGAAAGAAATGTCCCATTTTGAAACTGAACAGCGACGACATGTACACCATGATGAGAGGCTACAAGGTCAACGAGGTTTGATCTGAACAGACCAATCTGAATCGCTCGCATATGAACATAAATGAAAGTCTGACTGACTGGCCATAGATCACTTAATCGTTCTTGTTCAATTACTCAGAACGAGATTGAACCTCAATTACAAATGGCTGGAATAGATAAAGTTAGCAAATGGAACAATTAGGTTGCAAAACAAGCACTGGGAATGCGATGAGACAACTGGTGCCGTGATTACACGCAACATGGACTTGTTAAAAGACAGTTAGCATGCTCAAAACAATCTGAAGAGTCTAGTCTGGTTATTTGACACATTGCATTGCAAATGAAATGAGATCTAGACTATTTCAGTATTACTAAATGGAAGAATACACACAAACATTTGAACAACCAAATTCTCTCTCACACACATCAAAATGCTCTGAGCGCAATTTTTCCACATTTTAATCTGATTTAGTCCAACTTATGGGGGAAGCGTACAGGTTTCCGAACGGCAACCTGTGTGAAGAATCTGAACAGTACATGGCTTGGTTTCGACAACATAGGTTTACATGCAGGACAATCGTAACATTCTCCAGTTCATTCTGTGAATGTCACGATTCCAATAGTAGAGCTTTTTCTGTGTGAAATATACCGCACACAATATGGTAGCTATTAGTAACAGGGCTTGATTTTAATGATTCTATTACAATAAATGGAATGTTGGATATGTGGAAGCAGACCCTTCCAATCTCAAATTTGAACGGAGAACTCAAAACCTTTGGTTTTCACAAATTACTCAGGATCGATTCGTTACCTCTCTGTAAAGTTCAAACTGCATTCAAATACAATCCTTAAGTCACAATCAATTTCACCTCAGAGTATATGACATGACCCTTTGGCAAATGGAATTTCTCTTAAACTTCCTATGACCACCAATGCCACAAGGTCGTTCGACATTCTCGAGTGAGTTGATTCCCCCGGCAAAAACGTAATCTATCATTGAATAGCTGGAACATCACGGTCAGCAGACAACTGGGCACTACTCAAGGAAGAATGCCTATCGGCTGGATATAATACAAGACAGATAAGATTTGTTCAGCAATGGGGATGTGCAACTTATGACATGTGAGAGGATATTTCCGAAACGACCGGCGGTGGTCAAATTGATTAGACATTTGTCACCAAAAAGGTCAGAGGTTCGAATTCCAGATCCTCCGGTCACTCTGGTGGTAGTTGGCGGCTCACTTAAGCCTGGCTGGTTGCCGCACCTAATGAAACCTTGTTCTTCTATGCCACTCTGAGTGTCTACGGGACGTGCTCCTTCCACTGCATGGTACGTGTAATAAAAAATCGGTAAACGTTAGTAATCAGTGGTTGCAATATGAGTCAAACACCAAGCGAACTGAGCAATATGCGGTTAGGTGAAGACAAACGTGGGAACAGAGGTGCTATGAGTAAGCGATATGATGAGGAGAAGGAATAATGAATTCAGTATTTATGACAGGATGAACGGTTCAGGAATTTGTCCCGATTCACGGTAAAAATGGAAGGTCTAAATGTTTCAATAGAGGTTTTACCACAGTCGTTATATCTAGCACTTTCATTCGGTCGTCTCGAATATTGTTCTATCACACCCAGTCTAAACAATCAAACTGGATCTGGCTCTTCAAATCAACAGTTTCACCTTTGACGGTGTGACGAAGAAGCTTGTTTTCAGTTATTGCTAATCATGCCAATACATAGAATTCAATGATTTAGAATAAACAAGGGGAAGGACTGGTTACAATTCAAATCGTCAAAGCATGATCAGTGTTGTGTGTGTGTATGTGTGTGTGTGTGACTAAAATTATCACCAATGCTGTGTTCACACTTGGTTCATTCCGGCAAATTTGTAAATGTTACTGAAACGTTCAGATTAAACTACACAGTCCGGAATAGTTCATCAAGACTGGCGAAATCTCAGGTATTATCTACAGCTGAGACTGTGTGCATTCGTCTCTGCGATCCTCCGCTGTGCTTAAATGCATTTCGCGCAAACACCGAGGCTTCCCTGGCCGTCTCACCAACCCCGAAAATCTCTCAAATCCCTTGCAGATCTGGGCATGAGTTGCATGCCCCAACTCAATTTAGGCCGCCATCCATTTTACACACACACGAACATGAACACAAGCACAAACACAAGCAAACAACAGTGAACACATTTTAACTATTAGAACTGTAAAACAATGTTAAGTTTTGGCATGATTACGAATAACTGAAAGCGAGCCTGTTCGTCACACCATATTGTGCCTCAGTGTGCTGTGTGTGATTAGTCGGAAAGTTTCACGTCTCTCTGGCATAATCAGCTTATTTTAGGCCCACCCAGGACGCAGATCAATAGCCGATTTTACCCCGTTTAAGTGGATCCTTTTCCCGTTTTTTAGTCTCCATAGCAAATGAGGAGTGCACTTCCGTCTGAGTCCCACAAGACCAAACCACTTTCAGTCGGTCCGCGGACTAAGGGGCTGATTACGCACTCGTCTTTGGGAGTGTTGTTGGCCCAATTCCAAGCCCGTTCGTTGTTCACCTGACTGGTGGATTCTGGCCGTTAGCTCCTTACTTCTGGGTTTAATCGCACTTCGGAAGGGGGCCGCGGCCAGCAGAGGGCTGCCAAGTGGGGAAGTTGTTCGGTGGTGGGAGGATTCAAACCCGCGATCTTCAAGTCCAAGCGCCACGACTTTATGCGTTTGGTCACCGCCAGCCAGATAGTCCCCTCAGGATCGAGGGTAGCTAAAAAATGGATTTGGACTGATGGTCCAACGATTCTTACCGTGAACTAATATACGGGGCAGAGAACTGGATGAGCATCAAAACAAAAATTCGATTTACGCTTTAGATGCGATTGTTCTTTAGGAACGCGAATGGTCAGAGATGCAAAAACTTCGTTGACAGCCTGGGAGAAAAAGGAGACAAACAAAGGTGAGTGGTGGGTAAAACAAAGAGCGGAGAAACTGGGTGAAAATGCGAGTTTGTGGAAGGAAGATTTTAGATGCAAAATAGTCACCTGACTGGTTACAAATGCAGACTGTTGTGCAAGTGTCACAGGTTTAGTCCGTCAGGCAACATAAAAAGTGTCCTGATGGTTTATTCAAACATGCAGTCATTTCACGAAAAGAATCACGACTAGGATTATACGCAAACTCGTAGGAAGCCCAGTGCGTGTGATCCAGTCAGAAATAGTTAAAACAGATTGTTAGGAGTGCAAAGAGATGCTCCGACCGATCGATCAATCGCCCGATGAACGCCAACGCATGACAGCTGTCTCCATTTGAAATGAAGATAACGTCACGAAAATGACTGTAGAAAAGTAAGACGTCATGATGATTCAAGTTTGGATAAAGTCTGCATGAGCCACGAGCAATGAAATCAACAGAAAATCATATGGTTTGATATTTGGTCAAGGTGGTTGATAGACATCATGCTCCGAATCCTTTCAAAGTCTCAGAGATATTGCGTTCGAAATTAGCACTGGTTTTTCATTTGATACGTCGTATTACGCCTGGAGGTTTGATCTCCCTGAATAAGCGTGATGCTGGTCGTAGTATTGAATTGCTACCGGTAATTTTCACCTTCAAAATAAATTAATAGAGGTCAAGTGCTTAGAAATTCTACTGTCACTTTACTATGACCCAGATGTTTCCGAACTCTTTATCCCCCTCCCCTCCCACATTTGTGCACAGTGGTGCAACTTCTTACCACTGAGAAATGATGGAAGCACGATGCGGATATTTCTTTCGTTGATCAAGCAATCAACCTCCATTAATCTCTTCTCAAATTCGTCGTGGTATTTAGGCTACCTACGGAGAAGTTTTCCATCGTGAGAGTCGCTTACCATGAAAATCAACAACGGATTGAGGCCACTTCATTGTGTGACGAATTTCAGCAATCCCTTGAAAACCTACGCGACTAGCTTCACACCTAAGCTGTTGATTAGAAACATGAATGAAATGAACGCATACAAATTACTTGATACTGCACAGTAAATTAACTAAATGGCCAATCAATTTCTCGGCTACGTAGAATGGTACCCACATGCCATTGTTTTATCATCACATGATGGCTGAAATCAGCAAACCAGCTTTCGGAATATAAGTTAGATTTAAAGATATGAAGTGTCATGCAACAGTGTAAAAGTTGAGCGTTGTTGGGTGTTAGGAGCGTTATACAAGCTTTGGTGTGTTGAAGCCGGTTTTGGTCTAAGGTTCATTGACCAAACAACGCGCTTCGCAAGATACCCAAGATCAGCGTCCAAGAAAAAAATCCGAGAGTTATTATTTAAAAACACGTCAAAAGAGGGTGTAGGTGTATAGCCATTTAGTGTCCTGGTTTGCTCAGTTGTGTATGGGGCCTCCGCCCCGTGTTTGCTGTGGCCAGGTCACAAAGGAGATCAGTAACGAAGTCTGACCTTGGATCAAACGGCTACCGCGGTCACAGTTGGCATGTGTGATAGAAAATCAGGGGTTACCGTACTTCTGTTTCACTTCCAGTTGTTTTAACCAAATTCCGCATTTTGGCCTTCTACATGACCATTGAGGTAATAGTCAAAAGTGGTTGTTACTGTACACAAAGGTGGAGGATGGCGTCAATAGTATATCGCGAGTGTACATTCTCTTGCTTTGTCCTCTGTGCCCTTCCTCACCTTGGTTCAAAGTGATAAACGCGATGTTTTATAAGGACACATTTGACGGGTGTCGTGCAATCTGTTCAAACGGTCTATCACCTGAGGTATGATGTCACAGAAATGAACTCGCAAACAAAATAGCGAACAGAATCATACAGCTGGCATTTTCTTGTACATTTAATTGTCGTCTGCCGTGAGCAAAATCATGGCGGACATATTGATCTGTTTCCCGAAACAAATCATTGTTAACAATCGGGGCAATTTGTAACGTGGCATTTATCAAACAGGGCAACAAACTCAGGTTTGCCTGTGAATCAAACCTTGAAGAGCTTTGTTACTTGGTGCTTTACAGTTCTGCTTTCATGGACGAAGCCGTCCGTCATTTGGAAGTCGACCATTTGTTGCATGTAGGTTGTCGATCTACAAAGTTCCGTGAACAGTGAAGATGCTACATCATTTATTCTTGACGTTCGATACGCTGTTAAAATTCAGCCTGGTTTACTGGGCGTCTACGTTGTTGCTATCAGTCTTTCGTCCTTAGTTTGCGTCCCAGTTTTTCTGCGATGGATGCGAGCAACTGATAATTCATAAACACAGTGAAATAGCTGTACAGCCTCTCTCTGATTTTAATGTCCAGCTAAATGTTTATACGACATGTTGGGTCATTCGCCTACCTCACCTAAACCTTTATTACAGAGAATTGTTAGTTGCTAATCCCTGGATGTCTTCACTTAACGCGTTCAGCTGATCTTACCCTGACAAATAAGGTCACGTGCATACGACCTCTCCCAGTGTGACGGACATTAAATATACGTGGGAACAGATTACGAGTACTTTGATATTCTCCCATACCGTTGAAATGCGGTATCAGAAACTGAGCGTGAAAAGTTGTTTTCGCCTGTTTAATTTCCTCCGCATATTGTGAGGTGGGGCTGAGAACTGGTACCAAAAGTGCAAAGCCGCTTAGTTTGGACCTATGAGACATGCCACAATGGGGACGGATGATGTTTGGGCAACAGGGCTGTCAGACAAGTCCGGCTACAATCCGATGAATGACGCACCGGCTAAGGACCTGAGATATTGCACAAAGGGAAGCAGGAGAGCGAATCTAATTGGGGAACAAGAAAAAAGTTCTGTTGTGAATGATATAATATTAATAACACAGCGTTGTTGGTAGATACACTCCTTACGTCGTTTGGTCCGGATATTTACAAACTGGTTACCAATCGAATTGCTCTGGGAAAAAAGTTCTGATTTGTGACAAGCTCAGGGACGAACGAGGGTAACGTTCGAAGTGACGATCAAAGAAGCCAATGGGCCCGAGAGGCAGGGCCATCCAGCCAATGAGCCATATACTGTGTGGATCTAAATAAAACGTTTGATTTTGACAAACAATAGGAAAACAGTCATGTTTGAAGGGGTGGAGACCATTTTGACCGTTCTCACTTGATTAGGCAAGGTGGGATTGAACTTGAGTCAAGACGACCATGTGAAGGCGTTAGAGCTAACGACAGCAATAAATCGATTTCAAAGTATTATCTATATGAGTAAACAGATTTCCGGAAGAATAAAACTGCAGTCCTTAAGGTTTTACCTGAATTTATTGAGAAGTACTCAGAACCCATGCTCGATTATCCCCATGATCATCAAAATGAATCGTGTTTCCTTGCTTCCCTGTTTAGTCATATTTTACCTAATGTCTACTAGACAGCTACTGACTTGCGCTTCTAGCATCGTCATCCTATGCTGTGACATTGGATAGTGCGTAGGAGACAATTAACACTCACATTTGGGATGTATGCATGTATGTATGTCATTGCTTTTCCGTGCATGTGGGTGTAATATATGCATGCTAGAGGAGAAACTTGCAATCCGTGAAAACGTGGAGTAAACCTTCCAGTTCACCGATGCAAATTATGCTTTTTATGGTGGATTCAGTGAATTCAGTGCTTTGCAAATATGTAGAAAATACTCAAGAGTGGATAAAAGTATGTATCTCCTCCACAATGCGTGCCGAGGACACATCAGTTCGAAGAGAAGAGTGATGTCCGGTACGTGTGCACAGGCCTGTCCATAGGACGGGGATTGCGTTTTGGATCTAACTGAAGGAGATCTGAATAAGCCGATCGGACGCCAATTCTGGGCCATTTTGATGTGGTTCCGAAATAATGCATGTAAGGGTTTAAAAAAGGGAGCCGTAATGTGCGGAAAACTATCACCCATATAAGACCTTTTAGACGGCATTGTTAAAAACAAGGTAGAGAAGTGACTGTCACACACTGGACAAACAGTTCAAACCGAACATCAGTGAACTTAGTCCGATGACTAAGTTCTAATTCGTGAAATAATTCGCCATGTGATATCATCGCTCAACTCACCATAAAGAAACCATGGAAGCACTGTACAGCTGTTTCATCCTCGTTAGGAATCATCAGCAGTGCATATCCACCGCGCCCGAACTGGGACGCGAACCCGAACAAGGACGAACGATTGTGAGTCGAACGCCTTAGCCATTACGCTACCGGGCAGGCTCTCCACGGTTTGTTGAACTTCATCACATGAGCACGTTGCACCTATCCGTGACTGATTTGCACGGTTACTGTCCGTTAGCTCACAGCGATCGACCCCTACTGATAGATGACTTCTCTGCAGGTAGCCTGGTTTCTTTACGGTGAGTTGGGCGATGATATCACATGGTGAATTATTTCATGAAAACATTCAATCTCCTACTACTAAAATGTACTAAGTTCTAATTCGTCAGATCTGAATGCTTTCCACCTTTTGAATTTTACCACAATGGACTTATGCTTCTTTCCACCTTCAGTCATATTTGCTGGATTGCTAGTATATGACATTCGAATTCATTCTTTTTGTGTTCGGGGAAAATGGGTTAAAACACAATGTTAGAAACTTTAACTGTTCATATGGGAAGTAGTGGGAGTAGTCCGGAGCATGAGTGGAGCATGAGTGGAAAGCCTCATTGAGTGAAACTGCTAGCATCAACCACACAAGCCGCAAAAACGCAACCTTACCACGCTCGATCAATCTTCACTCTCGCCGATGTTATCCGGTTGTCCCCAAGATCGTTCGGTATCGATGGCCACTGAGAAGCTGACCGAGTGCCCAGGGTGTCACTGGTCCAGTTACGAAACGGACCGAACTATCACTCCTTGATCGTTTGGGGCTAAAGATAAAGCAAGAATCACCTATGCTCTATCCAATCCAGGGCCAAGTCTGACTACTCGCAGCAAACTATCAGCTACTTTCAAAGTTAATAAAGTTAAGTTAAGTTAATAAAATGGCACGTACTCTTGGTATTCGATTGAATCACAAACAAATCTTCGCTTGCAACGAGGCCTTTCGCCCCTTAGCTATTTATATGACATGCATTGGGCTAGCGATTTCCGGAAGGGTAGCGTAACTGAACCGAAATACACAAGGGCAGAAAACCAATATGATCCGAAGCCCAACAAGCAACTTCTTTATTAATTCCACTGAGTAAAATTGTCGGAGTCTGGCTTACAGATTATGGGGATCCAAGTGTTCGTTTCGAAAAACTAGAGGATTCTGTCAGTTTGCTATAAGTGTTACTGAACCTTCGATGAAATTTCTTCCGGACGGTCATGTAGTTCTATAAAACACCAGTAACCCTCGCGCTAATGAAAGAGTTTTGTTTAGCTTTCGCACTGAACACTACCCAACGTGCATTATTCTTCCTTGGCAAGCACTGATTGATCTGCTGGTGCCCCCTGCTGAGAAAATATCCAGATCGTGAGGATTTTAACCTATCTTATTCCAATACATTTATTTCCCCTTCTGAAACCGCATGCTATTTGTTAGCAGGTTCAGTTTTATTTTCTGCTCAACACAAATATCTCGTTTTCAGGTCAAGTGATACTAGCATCAGGACAGAAAAAGAAAGCGACGTGGGAGAGGGACAAAACGAAACATCACACTGTCTGCTCCATCTCGTATCGCTTATTACATAACCCGCAGTCAACCTATCAGTCGGCGATTTCAGCTCACTGGTTTGCATGGGGATTTTGTAATTCTTGGTTATCAAAACCGCAATAGATACAGGATTTGGGAAAAGTGGGAGGGGCTTTAACACACGAACGTGACCGAAAATTCTAATTTACAAAATACTAGAGCAACCATTCGGAAGCCCGTGGTTGACTGTTCAGCTCATAAGCCAATCACATGAGGCTAAAAGTTGTGGTGGCTGACAAACCGTTCTTCCACAGGTTCCGTTTACCATAATGACATATGCTTCGAACTTCCTCCCACCAGTCACTGTAAAATTGTTAAGGTTCACTCAACCTTCTCCTTTGTATTCGCAGTTTGATGGGACCATAGTTGTCATTGGAAGTGGAACGCGCGGTGATTTGGGAATACGTCTCGCAATCGCAAAGGCTACTAGCCACCTCGGAGGGCGGGATACTTACCTCGACCATAATCGTGGATTTGAAAGCAAATTTGTCTAAAATGAAATAAGCGGAACCATCTCATAATCTATCAATCAAGAGAGTATGACTAGGGAAGATGTGACTCAGGATACATTTGTGTTAGTTGACTGCACAACCCGGCAAGTACTACATACAATGATGTCATGCCTTGGCAACTAGCGTTCCACTTCGTTTAATGTAATGGTTTTTGCTATCAGGCCTTTATTTACATGCTGTACCCATGAATTTTCATATCTATCCTCATTCATGACAGAAATCGAACACATTCAGGCATGTCAAAAAGTTCGATAAGTCTTGGAATTTAGATACCGAGTTCGTATCCGTCCAGAGGACCTTAGCTTACGGTGCCCACCGGTGCTGTGAAGCCACAGCAAATGTCTGCCTGATGTGTTCGGTAGTCTTATTGACTTAAGCATTTGCGGACCGGCGATTGTCAAATGGATAGTTACATGGCTTTGGGACGTGCGAGTCTCGCGTTCGAATCCTCCCACTGTAGGTCGACTTCTCCATTTCGCAGCCCTTTGTTGGCCGCAGTCCTCTTCTTGAAAATGGGATACAATGTTAACAGTATCAGAACTGAGTTCGGTTTGCTGTGTATCGAAATAACGACGCATCAGGTGAACTGCTTTTACGTAAACTGGTATTGGTCAATGACACAGCTTGATCGAAATGATTATTAACTTGTTGACGTTTCGGTTACCGCGGCTTACCTTTCTCAAGACTGGTTTACATGCGAATGAAATTGGAATGATAACCTAGAACAACTGAATGTTAAGCAAGGTGCCTTCATGTGCTCCTCTGTGTGTGTGTGTGTGTGCGAAATCCACACTGGAGAACGCTGGTGTTATGGTAGTCAATGGTGTGGCTTCCGGGTACAGCATGAAGAGCGACTGAAGAACCACGCCCTAATTTTTTAAGGTTGTATTTCTCCTTCCCCAACATTCTGGCTTATGACTGTGTGCACGTTTGCTTAGTATATTGACCCGGACAGTCTTAACAGCTAATCATATTAGAAGCAATTATCGTGGTCCTGTAGGCGTTGAGGGTCTTTGATTTATATGATATGATACTCTATGATAAACAGCACGGGCACCATACGAACCAGGTAGCTTTCCGAGTGCCTCCTGTGTAGCCGATCTGTGTGGGATGCCAACAGAGGCCGGGAGGTTTTTGTCATTCTTGTATGTAGGTACTTTTGTCTCCTAGTGCACTTTTGATTAGTTCTCGCGGGTAAACGTTATCCCGAAGGGCTGCGTGCAAGCTTTGAGTTTCCCGTGTGAATGGCATCACTGCTGCATAGTTTGTCCACTCTGTTGGCTAGTGATGAGATCAATGCCCGTTTTACGCATTGGGGATGGACTGAATTAAAGCTCAGGTATCGATCGGGATGTGTGGGTTTCTTGTGAATTCCCACGATGAGTCTGTGGGAGTCTTTCACTACCAGCCGGGACTCAAAGCAACTGATAGCTCTGTCGGTGGTTTCTGTCTCAAATGTATATTTAATTGGGTTGCACTGACCATTGAGACAGTGTAAAATTCATCAGTATGGTCAGATTTAATGACTGCGAATGTGTCGTCAACATATCTGGCCTAAGTGTGTTATGGGTTCTGGAACGTGGCCAACGATTTTGATTCAATCGGATGGAAAAATAAGTTTGTTACAATAGGTGATAAACGAGTGCATATGGACACACCATCAGTTTGCTTGCACAGCACATTGTTGTTCCATTGATAAGGCGTGAATAGATAAAAATAACTAGATAAAAAGACAAGGCTAGACGGTGACCAGTCTAGTGTATTTAATCTCGCAGATTTTGATTCTGTTGTTAGTTTTTGACAAGAACTTAGGCTTTTCGAGATGTTTTGAAATTGACGCTATTTTGAATATTGCGCAGTTGAAAATTTTTAGATGGCTGCAAAATGATTCACCAAACCTCGCTCCGTGATTGGCTGTTCCCCTATCGACCAAGACCACCCCATAAAACTATTTAAACGACAGAGCTCACTGGACTTGATTTGTATTGGTGGGTCACCGATAGACGCTCGGCCGTGTTCTTTTTTCGTCTTTTCTCTCGCTGGCTAGCTGGGCTAGCCGTTCGAATTCCGTTTTCGGTTTTTCCATGTGACTACCTACTTAAAGGGGCATCTGGTCCGTTCCATTTCGTCGTGCGACTGCAGGACATGAAGGCCCAAGCCCGAATCATTGTGTTTCCAACCTCAATTTGCGTTAGTGTGCTGCCAAACTGCAGGCTCTCTGTTCTTGTGCTATGGTGTGACGCTCATTGCTGACGCACTGGGCCTTAGCGTTGCGTACTGATTAGTCTATTTGGGTAATACAAAATTGGAATTGGTTCACAATTTTGGATTCCAGTGGATGCATTCAAAGGCTATGTCTAGAAGCAGTGTATCCAAGAAAATGTGAAATGTGGGAATTCTCAGTGGACTGCGATTTTGTCTTTTTTATTCATGAACCTGCTGCTATTTGATCATCTGAAATGTGTTAGTATGGTGTGATGTGAATTCACTAATTGCAGTAATTATATAGTACTTTTCACCCACCGTTTGTAGTATTCATTGAAAACTTCACCACATAAACGGAACATACAAATATCACCCGAAACACACAATTGCCAAGGCGTGGGAAGTTGCATGATCTTGGAGTTCACAAGTTCATTATGACAACATACTACATCGAGGATTGACAAACGGGATGCATTTTGCCCCTGGCCTACATACGGAGTAGTGACTCCCAGATGCCCGTAGTCAGCCCGATTGGAAAAATCGTATGCAAACATGGGTGATTCACACAGAAATCGCACGAATGTGCCGATACGGAAACAGCAACTTACATGCAACCCTTATTCAAAAGGACATGGAAGGGGAGCATTGCCCATTTACTGAACGAACAGTTCATCCGAAACTAATTGAAAATACTCACTAGAAATCAAGTTAATTTGTAGGTGCTGGCTGATTCACAAGGAAATCCTGTTCTGGTAGTCAAATTGCCAAAGGTTCACCGTGATGGATGCTATGTGCTCGCATGATTTGGGCTGGTAACCATTGTTCCTAAAACGTAGTGTCTGAGCCCTGTTCGACATGGTCTCGTAACAGCTGGTAGGACCCACGCGGTGCGAATGTCTGGATTGCGTCTGTAGGTGCTTGGGTTTCGAATTCCGCTGAGGTCATGTACTTTCCACAGTTGCATCAATTCTGAATGTGTCAAAATCTCCCAACCAAAACTTCCTAAAAACATTTTGTCATATTTGGTTTATTTTGGCACCATGTTAAAACCAGTCACACTTGCCATTCGACCGGCTGTCTGAGATCCTGTCCTAAACAGTGTATGGCGTGCTTCGTAAAAATGCACACATCACTTCTGTGCTGTGAGGGCACTGCTTGTCTGTGAGTTACTGGAAGATCCGTGTTGGCTGACGAGAAAACTTGTAACAAGTTTCCAGTTCTGAATAGTTTTGGCATCAAACAAGAATAATTGCGATCCAATTAGTTAATTATGCGACAAACATAAGTTGCCACTTAAAAGTTCTCAAAAACAATAAATTCTGTCTCAAAACATTTAATGTGTTAATTAGTTCTACGGGAAATATCACCTGCCTTTGTCAAGCGATACAATTTTCCTGAAATTTTTTCTAGCGCACTGAATTGCATTTCCGAAATGTCATACTTATTTGTTCATCTAATCTCTTGCGATTGCCACGCCAATTATGTTCTTTCCATGTTTGCCCATTCCTTTTTTTCTCATTTTTCCTCTCCCAGACCAAATGATTTTGTTCTATTCCCCTCGGACCAACATCCAGTTACACGTATTGATTGGAATGATCATGACAATTCAGTTCACCTTGTTCGTCAGCTCAACAACTCTCGATGTAGTAGGGAATCCGACCAAAACAAACTCAACCGACCGTAGGACAAGTGATTTCCAAGAACAGAAAATCTACGTCCCACCAGTAGAGGTTTTGCACCACTGGATAACCGGTCAAAAAACAAGTCAGACTGAGACGAATGAACGAACCACATTGAACCCGATTCATGCGCAGTGGATTATGTTACATGCCGGATATGGACGTCCGGATTTCGCTACACATCGTATTTCTTGGATAAAAATCGGTTTGGCAACTTTGTACAGTCTGTTGGCTGTGGTCGGGGTCGTGTCAAATGTGACGGTAGTCTATATACTATTGATTCGACGTCGTAGGGCATTGGCCAACATTACCAACATATTTGTCCTTGTTTTAGCCATATCCGACGTGACACTTTGTGGATTTAACATGCCGCTACAAGCGTATTACGAACTGAAAGAGACCCATGGTATGAATTCGACAGCGTGCAAAATCGTGTTCACTATTTTTGGGATACCCATGCACGTTTCCTGTTTGACAATTCTAATGATTGCTTGTGATCGATATCAAATCATCATCTACCCGTTGTATCCGCGAATGTCGACCCGGATTGCTGTACTGCTAATTGCTCTTATTTGTCTACTTAGTAGCCTGAACAGTCTCCCGATTGCTCTGTACAACACCGTCAGTCAGGCCGTGATCCCACCACGGTCGACCGTCCCGTACATGAACAATCACACATACACAGACAATCAGGTGCATACGTACTGTGTTGAAATGTGGCCAAATGAGACCGGGCGTTTGATCTATTCTCTCGTAACATTCCTTTTGCATTTCTTCATCCCACTATCGTTGACCATGGGTTTGTATGGACACATATTTTTTCGTCTACACGAGAGTCGTTTCCGACGAAGTTCCGTGGAACGCAAACGTCGTACGAACAAAATTCTCGTCCGAATCGTGGTCTGTTTTGCCGTGTGTTGGACTCCTTGGTGTTGTTTCTCTCTGTGGATCGAAGTGCATGCATTTCTGTGGCAGACTGGAGCGCTCAGTACTGCAGGGGATTTAGAAAATCTGGGACGTTATGACCAGATATCCAACTCTTCGATGCTCCCGAATATTCCCAGTTGGATGAATCCGCCAACCAGCGAGCAGACGAATACCATGGAATGGGTCAAATTAATTGTGAGTCATAAGGCCAAATCTTACTTGGATCGTGACTTGAACCGAATTGAACTGCGGTCTCCAAGTACAACGGGGAACAATTTGGTATCTACAAATACCGCATTAGATGCCTCATCTATGGCCACACTGACTAGCAGTCTACCAGTAGCTAATCCCGATTTGTTCTCAAAGCTCGTATCGGAAAGTCACGAGGAGAAGATCAAATTAATCGATCTAATCCTGAAATTGGTTGCAATGGGTTCCGGTTGTATTAACCCCTGGCTATACGGATGGTTGAACAAATTTGTGATCACTTTGTCCAAATTGTACTGGATGAAACTGACTCGTTCGATAAAAGTGGGGAAAAAGTTTCGCGAGTGGAATACTCGACGTCAACGGAACAAACTTTTATTACATTCGCATAACACAAATCTGGGCGATCAAACGAACGTGCATTCAGCCGATGGAGTAGTGAATTCCAACCACATCAAACAATATAGTGATGCGATTGTCCAAGTGTGCTTTTGTTGCGGAAACTTATGCCGGTGCAATTTCGTATTCAGTCGATCCGTACTTTTCCAGGGCAAAAAACAAGATCATATGTCGTTTCTTAGTTCTGCTATGATGAATGGAAACAGTCAACGTGGCTCGTATAGGGAAACGTCCCATCGGGATTCACAGCGAAATGCCGAAAGTTGTGAAAGATGTGTTGCCACGGCCGGTCGAAGCGGCACCGGATCTCGTACTTCACAGTCCGGATCTGGACGTCAGAAAGGATCTAAATGTTCCGCAGATAACATGGCTTCTAATGTCATGGCTCAACTGGCCGAATTCGATGCCTGTTTGGAGAATGCTCAACAGGAAAACTTATCAGCACAAAATCGCCGAGATAAAGAGTGTCATCAGTGTTCATCCCACAAACGTTTTGGTCGACGTTATTCATCGCGACTCAGTGCCTCATCTGTGGGAACGCTTAGCTACTTGGACCCATCTACAAAACAAACAAGCCTCCTTCCCTCCTCGGGTTTTACTCCAACTCCGAGGGGTTCGTTTTTACGACCGGGAGAACCAGCTACCATGATGCGGTTAGAACCGAACATGAACTTAATAAATTTCGGGACAGTTGAGAATAACAGATCGACCGGTAACAACTTACTGGTTCCCCCCATCATGCCGACTGGCCTCCGGGGACGATCCATAGATTCTGGAAGTTTTTTTCCAGACAGCAGCCTAACAGCCAGCTGTAATATCCAAATCACAGAAGAACAGTCTCAATATTCACACACGTGTCAGGAATCGGAGACAGATCTAGACAACCCGGTAATTACCTTATTCTGTCCGCAAAAAATATTGCAAACAACGTCCGAGCAGTTTCAGATCAAAACAGAATTGATCACCTTACACGAGCAGTCTGATTCAAATTCGTTCGATCAGGGATACAACGACAGTGGTAGTCTGTCAAATCACCAAGAAGTGGTCCAAATCAATGTCCACATGGAAGCACCGTATAACAACACCGAAATCCCGATGAAGACAACCTCGTTTGCACCTCAAGTATCGACAGGTTCTAATCCGTTTCAGGTGCTGACCAATCCTTGGTCAAATGTTTGGCTCGGACCGGGAGTTTGTGACCGGTCCGAACCTAACAAGTTGATGATTTTCGGCGAAATCAATGAGATCCCATTTGCCGACGAAGACAGCGAAGTGAATGGAATCGAGAATGGTCGAAAATTAACAACGGTTGAATCGAATCCAGAGAAGAATGGAAAAACATTTTCTAATTTTCAAATCCAAGTAGAAAAGGAAGAACGGGTTCCGACTGTTTCTTTGCCTGCTTCAAGCCACGGTAGATCGTGTGAGACAATTGCGACCGAGGCCGAGGTAATTGTGGAACCTGTGAAAGATAAAACAAATCAAACGGAAACCGGTCAACGTGAAATAAAAAGGAGGTTAAGCTTTTATCCTGGGTTCATACAACGACGAAAAGATGACAACCGCGAACAACAATGTGGCGTCAATGGAGGCTCTCGTCTTCGTCAAACTATTCGTCGCTTAAGCCATCGAGAACCACCTGGATTGCAGAACAAATGGAAACGATCTAAAGTTCCAGTAGCACAAGAAACAAAAATCCAAACTTCGACAGAAGATTCCGTTTTTGGTACACTCCACACCCAAGGCTTTGATGAGTCGTCTGATGCAGATGACTTCACACACATTGGACGAATAGTGGCTTTGGAAGAGATCCGCAAACAACAAGCCCGTAATCGGGCCCTAAGTGTCGGTTCAATGCTACCCACTACCCATTTGCAAAAGAAAACACGTCAAAGCTTGTCCCAGGTACCGACGGCCAGGGGGTCGTGAATCGATGCGCTAAGCTAGAAGACCAATACACAGTCCCATACAGTCCAGAAATCTGATTGGTCTCGATCGTCATTATCAATTTTCAAATCATAACCAAGCAATTAAATTCCTTACCAATCATAACCTATCGTGCGACAGGCTGGCCTGCTTCGATAGGCTCTTACAGGGTCTACTCATCCATCCATTCAGTAACGTGTTGAACAATGCATGACAGCTATCCAAAACAACACCCTAAAATTGTCATCATGAAAGTTATAAAATTTTTCCATAAGCTATTCTCTGATCATATATATATAAACGATGTCGTTATTTCGCCAATACTATTTCACATGTGGTCAACCACGGCAATTATACCATTTCGTTTTTCTATGTTCTCATGACTTCATTGAATCGGTCCATGATTTTTGTACCAACACAATTGTCTTCAACTGCGTGAACAAATTAAACAAAAAACATTCCCCCTTGACAATTACCATTTTGGACAGACAGTAGGACAGACAGACAGACAGACAGACAGACAGACAGACAGACAGACAGACAGACAGACAGACAGACAGACAGCGAACAAAACTACGCCGGAATTTCATTTCTGACCTAACCAAATTCGATGTTCATATTTTTCCTGATTGTCTACTTTAATTCGTTTTTTTTCTGGCTACATGTTTTGCATCGGAAAATGGGTACTATTCCAGGTAATACCTGTAACTGTCTGATTTGTGTATGCTTTCGCCCAATGTTTGTACAACCGTTCACGATTTAATATCATTTTTTGTTAATGTTGTGTATGAGACTTATATTTGACAAGGGTTCCCAAGGATCAAAGACATACTCGGATAGGCCATTTGAATATGACGGAAAAATTTCCTTGAGAACCGTTTTGTTTTTGAACTAGTCATGTGACCTTGCATCCACCATCCTCTTCAATCTTCACGATATGAAAAATAAGTCTTAGTGGATGAACTAACAACCATCTACAAGTAGTCTGGAGAATTTAAGCGTTTTAACGGCCGAGGATTTCTTACTCGTGAATTCCAGCCTTGCAAAACTGGGAAGATGTTCGCTTGGTCGTTTATGGTTGCGGCCTTATTCGCGGTTGTAATTCGGGCTTCCCGGTATCTATGTTATGCATTTGTTTACATGGCATGCAACATAGGAATGGTAAGTGGCTGGGGATAAGTCACACAGTTGGTTGTCTAACAAGAATACGTGATCCAAATGAAAGCAAGTTAGGTATGTTTTCCCAAGATAGTCCCACCCCTTTATATATAATTGCATGGTAGCTCCGGACATGAGGTAGCTATCGAATGAGGTAAACAACCAGCGGTGGGGGTGTTCGATCTCAAAGCGTCACAAGGCTATCCGCTTGACCAATGAAGAACTATTTCGGCTCACTGGTTTCCAGGGCAATTATATAAACAGAATTTGGCCTTCTTCCTTAGTTTTGTCTGAATTTGCCTCTTCAATTTCTGCACAACTAAATGGAGATTGCAAGGCACCAGAATCATTTCTAGCGAGCCGTAACCCTGACAGGCGCGACAGCTAATTCTTTTGAATACCGCGTGAGCTAAATTGGACGGATACCATTCGTGGTCATAGGATTAGGCAACCTACACTTTTAAGAGTAGGTCCCATGATTATGTTGTTATTTTGTACAAATCCGTTTGCAGCTTGGGTGCCATCGGATTCGGGGTGAAGGATGGCACTAATGGGGAGAAAGAGGAATGAGAAAGAAATAATGTGCAGAGTTCACCACACTTCGTAATTCTTCCATTCTCCATCTCCAAGTCATCGCCTGTCTACGATCCTTCTGTTAGTTTGATGCTACCCGGTTGCCCAAATCAAAACAGACAGTTGATTTAGGGGATCCTCGGCTGATCCTCCGATCAAACGGTCTAACCCGCAAGTAAGCAGAAAGATGCGAGTGTCACGTAACCCACTGGGGACCGGAGACTGATTGTTCAATTCCTGCGCCGTTCGGATAAGCTAGACTTCCTAGGGGCGGAGTACACACCATGGCTACAGACGTCGATGTCCATAGTGTCGCATGTTTCGTACATCATTCGTGGTTGATCTAGTATCGCGGTTTAGCCATGTGCCCTTGGCTGATTAGTTAATCCGGCGGAGGGCCCCGAGCATCGGCCTACTTCCTCGCACCTTTGGAAAACACCTTCACGAGAAGATTTGTTTCATTATGCCGAACACCATGCCATCGAGATTACTAGAACATAAATTTTCTCAACCTGGTTTAGCCTGCCTTTCAAACTTTGGCCGCACAGGGGCTCAGATGAGAGTTGAATAGCAAAGGATCAACCAGCTTAGGTGGATCAATCCAGTCGGATACTTGTCAAATCTTACAAACTATTATAATAAGAATTTTGGAAGCCAACGAACTAAGCGCTGATGGGTCAACAGAACATCCATGCGTACCCGCCGTATGAATGCGACCGATGTCGACTGTTAAGTAAAAGATTAAAACACCAGGATTTAAGTTTAGTGTATCTGACAATTGTTAAATCGAACCAAATATGAATGTTCATTGACCAGAAGGGGATTTGAATCAGACTCCAGCCCACACCTCAGCCCTACTTGTTCTCTACCAGACAAAGTACGAGGGCACTCCACGTGATGCTTTGAGATTTAACTAAAAAGCCTCGATGCACCTTGTGTTGTTTTTTATCTTGTGACTTTACGAAATTAGTAACGCATCATTGTTGGAAGACTTAATTCGCGGACATTTCGAATTCTGGGATAATCTATCTCAAAAGAAGTTTGTTTGTAAAACTTACCTTGAAAATGACCACCCTAGTTAGTCGAAAAATTGACAAATTGCAACCTCGACCAACAACATCGTGTTAGTAATACTATTATATCGACGTAAAACCTCCCTACACTTATCCACACTAGAATAGAATTTCTGTCATGATGTTCTTTAATTAATTAGACTGCTCTAACGGTGCGAAATGCTTGTTCAGGATAGGTTTGGTAGTATGGACAAATTTCGAACTGATCCAAAATAACGCCAGATGGTTGCATGAATTTTAGTTACTGTGTAATCCTTTCGGTTTGTTATTTGAGCCAGTGTTGCTAGCACTAGTGGACCACTCAACCGTTAGATGCCTAAAATCCTTTGCTCAGTACTTCTAAACAGTTTCACTGCATTACAGCGAGAGTGCACCTTCAAGCGATGCAATAACTTACAGGCCCCGATGTTCAAAGAGCCATGTTTGACTAAGGTTACTGAAAGAAATGGGATGTCTCCGACCTAGGGTTGCGGTAAATTTGAAGTATTGAAGTTAACAAAACTTGCCTGAGGCGTCTGGGAAACGAACAGCTGAAAATAATCGATGATTAGACCTATTTACGACAGCAGCGATAGGTCTTACTGTGGAAATTACATGGGAATTAGTTTGATGATTGTCACATCTGAACTGCTTGGCGGTATTATACTCTCTCTGTTATCCAATATTCGCAAAGGGTGTACAAACGTTTTCCGACCCTATTGATCCGAGAACGGTATTCGAATCACTCAGCGGAGTAGTTCCTCGGTAGGTGCCTCGTGTGTAAGACGTAGCAGGGAAAATCATTACCCTCTTACACTAGCTCTATGCTATTAATAGTGGCTGAGTTCATGCTTCTGACATTCGAGGCATGTTTGAACTTCTCCATCGCTTGCAGCCACGGTTCTCATTCGCCGATTGTCTACGCAGGCATTAGCGAAAATTTTCGGATTATATTACGTGACTTAAGCGTAGATCCACCACAGTATACCACCTTCGCTATTTGCACAGGATCATCTCATAGGTTTTTCACATATCTGATGAAATAACGTCGCATGGACAGAAGGTCCGATAAAAAACAACCTTGGGCTCCGATGATGTCCACGTGACATTGCGTTGTCCATCAGTGGCCGACTAGAAATAGCAACGACAAGACCAATTTTGCTATGAGGTTCCGTAAAATCAGTTTCGCATTGAAGATCTGCCAAAATCCTCCGATGTTCGTGCATGACTATCTTCGTAATATTTCAGAGTAAGACAGGATGGTCAAAATAACCCCGAGTTGAAGCGTATAGCACTAAGGCGTCAGGTTCACTACTTAGGAGGAACATTGAATCCGAATAAGTTAAGTTAGTTGGGTTGTGTTGTATGGGACTGCATATAGCAAGGTTCATTTTGCACGTTTTACGGAGGCAGGTGTCAGATGGAAAATGGCTCATACGTGCCAGTTTCATTATATGACAAAGACTGTAGAGAAACTTATAAGTGGGTTGATCCGTTTAGGTTCGGTTTCGGCCACGTTATTCTCTCTTCCCCCTCCCGGGGTTTGGAAACATGAAGTGATATATTCAAATGACCCTGTCAGTAATGAATAGTTGCCGAGGAGTCTTCTCCAACCAAATTTCTAACGGATCTCATCATAAGTCAAAAACGTCGTGCAATCGAAGAGCACGAGTTCCTGGTTGTAAAAATGATCGATACGAAGATCTGTTGGCATTTTGATAATCGACCCTAGAAACTACTACACCGAAAGACCATACAAACAGTTCCTGATGACAAATAGGTCCACCATAGATTAACCACTGATCTGGGACCTGTTCAGGCAATATATTTTTATGCAACTGATGTGATAGGGCCTTTTGAAATTAGTCCTTCGTTTCATCGCAACGTCCCAGTTATAAGTCTTGAATAATTTCAATTCATGTCAAAGTCTCCTGAATCACCATTTTGAACACATCACATTTTGACCTTATACCTACACAAACCCACCAAACATCGACGGAATAGTTAATCAGTGTTTATCAAAACCGTACATTTAAAAACGGTTCACATGCAATAATCTATCTTCCAGAGAAAGTCCCTTTTTTCAGGTTCAGTCGAAAATTTGGTTATTAACCAAGCCAGTATTGCAATCCGAATGTTTCGTTTTGAACCGCCCAGTGTGGTCGTTCTGGATATCTCCCTATGTAGCTTGTGACAGTGCAAGTATCTTTGTACGATCTAACAGCATTCACCAGATAACTCACGGCTACTATTAATCGTCTGACAGCGTACTGGTGATATATGATCTGACTCCTCTTTCCAGGCAGTATTCTGCTCCATCAGGAAAAAGGTATCCCTGTCTCTGATTTATTTCTATATTCGGACTACTGGAGTTTTGGCTGGCTGGTGCAACTGACAGATTCACATTAGTCCCATGAAACAGACATCTAAAATTCCACATCAGGCGCAACTTCCAGTGACTTTCAAACGACGCAGATTTAGAAGTGCATTTGTTCAACTGAGGGAAACTGGGGAAAGTGTGGTAGTTCAGACAAAACGCCTGCTGGACCAAATGATGAAACTTGATAAATCAAAATCAGTGTTTGAGACCCATAACACTACCATTGTGTGACTTCTCGTTTCCTGGGTGTTGCCATTACTCACCAGCATTTCTAGATCGATCGATCCAGCTGTTCACCGTCAGCCCCGAAAGAGCAAAATTTCTGATGTACTTAATTCTGTTACATATCTCACCCGAGGAATTAGTATTTCATGAACCCTCGTCCACAATTTTCATAGCCAAATAGTAGATCATTTTCCATTGTTTTCCAGCTCTCAGAAGCTGCCGTTTTCAAAATGTTCCCATTTTCGCTGGAATCAGTTTCTCTGAATTTCTACAAAAACGGGCTCTTAAAATGTAGCAGCTGACTGGCCACGGGTTGTCCCGCATAACTGAACGAACAATCATGCAATAAATATCAAGAATAATCACCTGATGGAAGACACTAAAAATTGGGATGAGTCAGTTTTCGTACTGAATAGTCAACGCATATTACAAGCTTCGGGACACAGACAGAAAACCAACAGATAGATGAGCAGGGGAACATTATACAGATACTTCCGTAGCGGAATGCAATCCAGACCTCTGTGGTGAAATATTCTGGTGTTTTGCGTCAAATCATAAACCTCTTCCGGAAATTTTTTGGACTCTTCTGTAAAAGGGGGTAGATATGATTAAGTGCGGGATACCGCTCTTCAGTGATTTTGGCAGGCACTCGGAAAGTGCCATGAGAGGAATTGTGATTCGTATTAGTTCATCTCCTCTTGGAAACTTTCATGCATCATTACCGAAACCACAATGTGTCACTTTCGGGAAGGGAATGACGGCCTTCAAAGAAGTGCCAAGTGGGTGGGTTGATCGGCTGTTAGAGGATTCGAACCCACCACCTTTACGTCCCAACATCGAGACTTTATCAGTTTAACCACCGCGTTAGTTGCTGGCCTACGCAAGTTAGCATGGGTAAACTGAATAGCTAAATCCAACTGCTGATTAGACCGATGTGAATTATCTAAAGTGCACATATTGCAGTCATCGGTCTGCTTGACTGAATTAAATCTGAACGATAGTATTTCAGAAGCTTTCAACACACCGACTTCAGTTCAATACTCAAGACCAAGGACGAACCAGTTTTCGGTGATGAACTGCCGAACAGTACCGCCCATTTTTCGAGAGTCACTCTGCATTTTGTTTTGCCAGTCGTCTACTATTTGTGCTCTTTGCTCTTGTTTCAATCTGACAACCATCTGCTAGGTTATTTTTGGATACCCGTGTTATTTCCCCGAAATCGCTGTTACATTACAAATTCACGGCTCGATTGTAGGACTGACAATTGCTGGTTTAGTATATTTTAGAGCCCAAGACCTAGGTTAAAATAGACACTAAAATTACTACTCCTGACGAGTTCACGCTAGGTTATCAAGCCACGTTAAAACATCGCACAATTCCCACGTGATGTGACCGTTCCAGGTATCCATCATTCAAGAAAATCTTTTTAGGTATACTTTTTCTTCTACAACCGCCTGGGAATACTAAACGGTGATCAGTCGCTATGAACCGACTAAAAATCCCGTAGTACATCGTCTGACACGCCGCCTAATGCGGAAAGAAGTGACATTTCGTTGATCTGATTTAAAGGTTTGCTTGACGAACTGACAAAAAACCCACTCGGATTGTACAACAAGCGAGATGAACTGAGGCATCAATGTGAACGTTATGCTTGAATTGGGGTTTCTTTTCCTTGACCATCCCAGACTACGATGGTGTCTCCATCATAAATTAAGAACAACCGGGGGTCGTGAACGAATGCACTGACTGAAAGTAGTGGCCCAAATGAGTGCACCGCTATTCGTCCATAGAAAGTTTTATGTTCGCTGCTGTTAGTTTCTTAATCACTCTTCCAGCAGACAGATATTAAATCTTCTTGACATCCCGCTAAGGAAATCATCGTGGTGAAATTCGATCAGGTTATAAAGGAGACTAGGCTATTAACCAACAGACCCAATTTCGCATTTTGCTAATGAATTGTCAGCAAATGTGATGGAACAGTTTGTTGGACAGTGGAATACTAGGATCATTTAGAACTACACCTAGACTTTCTAGCTGCTGCGGAGATCCTCTTCCCACAATGGTTTTACAACAGAGAGTGATCGCCTGCTCAGTCAAATCAAGGTGAACTTCGACACGGTGGACCGTGAACTGGACGGGTATTCACAATGCGTCGAAGAATGGGACACCACCACATGCTGCAGAAGTCTAATGTAGCCTGTTTCATTAATTCTGATTGGTTGTAGGTCCCAACAAAAGTTGACGGCTTACCCGCTAGGCCCACAAGGATAGCACAAGAATACTAGTCGTCCACTACCACATGAGTGTAAAAGTGGGATCAGGAAACTCTAGAACTCGCCATTCGTTACGAGATGAGATACGCCTTTCCACTTTCTCCGGTCTTGTTCAGCAGCGTCAGAGGTTGGACAATGATTTATCCGATGGCCGGATACCCAGGCGTCTAACTGTGTCCACCATGCTGCTTCTCAAGTTTGGGGTTTGCGAACGGCGTTGCTGTGTTTGGTGATTCTTCAACCACAGTCCAGCTAGTTCTTGATCAAATCAATCTATATGCTACGAAAGTCGACCTGAAAGTCAGCGTTGATGAAACAAAAACTTTCCCGACATTCTCAGACGCCGGTGCTCAGCAGCTATTAATAACGGGCTAAAAAATCTAGAACATACTGCCATTCAAGTGCCTAGGATCTATTCTGATACCGAACGGTCGAATGGAGGACGAAGTTACAACCATGATCGTGCAAACAAATAAAGAGTTTTTAGTAGGGCGACGTATGGTGTGAAAGCGCAGTGGAGCCAGCCTTTTAGAAAAGAATCCCGCCTTTCTTGTTGCTATCCGCCCCATACAGCATCTGGATATGAAACCTATTCACTATGGTCCGACGATACCAGATGGTTTAGAGTATTCGAACACCGGTGCTTGCAGCGAGTACTCCGGACAAAGTGGAGTAAAGGGCATTTCAAATGACAAGTATGAATGCGGTGCGGCAGCATTGAAGAACTTTCCATCGTCTCCCAAAGCCGATGGTTGTAATGGTTTGCCACGTGTACGGAGATCCCTCGACAAACAATCTATCCTCGTTTGGAGTGTTGTTGCCGCTCGGGGGACCAGCTGAACACGTGGATTAGCGTCGACCAGAGGGTTTGAAAAGTTTAGGTTTATGAAAACTGGACAGAATTCTCTATGGCGTTAACCTCCACCCAATATATAGGTGGAGTTGACTCATCTTCTAAGAGACTGCCTTGAAAGAATAATCGGGTAGGTATATAACTGAGAAAACAGTTGAAACGCGCTTATCTGCTTCCTTGAAACATTCCCCTTCAGAAACTGTCGTCATATTTGGAGAATAAAAAGAACGAGGCTTGGAACATGCTTAACCAGACGTTCACAGTTTGAAGCTCTGCCGATAACGGCTTTGATTTTTCAAGTAAGATTCCTTACAATCTTATAATTCTTAGAAGCACCGACTGACGCCTCGTAAACTCCTGTTTCCTGACTGACTTCGGACGAGTGTTTTGAATATCTTTACAAAAGCGTAACCCCAGATTGATTAATTATTTTTGCCATGTCAACGGTCAACCTGCTTCCACGAAACCGCCTTTGAATAATATGAAATTACTTATCATATTATACTATTGTTCAACTTATCCAACGGGAAACTGTGGATGCCCTGTATAATGATTTAATTCGTATCATAAAATCATTTGTTTTTCAAAACGCTGTCTGTTCCTTTCTTATTGATGCTTTTCCCATTTTAGCGTCATTTTGGATGCTCCATGTCCGGGACAAAAAGGAATAAAAAAAATGGCTGTATTTCGTTGTTTGTTTTTTCTCATTCTATTTAAATTAATCGGAGTTGGCTGTTACATATGCCATCCCACCCTATCCAGTGACAACCAATGACATTTTGGAAACCAGTCTGTCCCGCAAAACTTGTCACTGCTGAATTACTGGAAAGGTTCGTTGACATGATTTTGGGCACTGTTTACAATTATGAGGGAGACGCACGATGAGGTAAATACCCGTCGTTGACACCATCAACTTCAAGAAGAGAATACAGAATAAACGAAAACGCGATCCTGATGATTTTAAGATTGTCAAATGTCATTTTCGACCAATCAGACGAGTGTTCGGCCTCGGGGACAACCGCAGTTGGAAAATTAGGCATGCTGACGATCTGCCGCTAAACTTCATTGCAATGCTGTCAGTTTTCCAATCCGTCGCTGGTGGCCGGCGGTGGTCAAGCGGATGCGGTCGCGGCATTTGGGCATGAAGATCGCGGGTTCCAGTCCTCCTGTCGCCGATCAACTTCCCCGCTTGACAGCCCCCTGTTGGCCTCGGCCACCTTTCTGAAAAATGATGTACATCGTTATTTCATTAACAAAGGAAGTGAAAGGCAAAAGCTAGTCTTTGTAGTGCTCAAAAAGACAAGTGGTGTGTCCAGTAATATGTTAAGAATGCATGAATACCAAATAAAGTTAATCGGATTATTAGACAGGGGTAAACTGATAGTGCGGTAATTTACATCTGTCATTCGTCGATATGGGAATGCAGAGGATTGCCAAGTCGAAATTCGGACACCGCGCCTTGATGGGCTGGATATTTGAGGTGACGTGTTCCGTCATCATCCACGTGCTTGCATGACAAAAAAAAAGAATCACAATGTACACAAAGTGAGCCGCCCCGAAGCCTCGAGGCAATGAAGCAGAAACTGTAGATGACCATAGAAATGGAAAAAGGTGTATCTTCCATGTATCGTCTGGTTTTTACTGCATGAAAATGTCGCATAGAATTGAGTAGGTAACTCATTGGAATGAAAGGAACAGTATTCTTAGCTGAACATAAAAGGTTGGATTAGAAAAATTTGGCACAGCAGAAACGATCTAGCGGCAAAAGTGCACAACGGCTTTGATTCGGTAGGTTGTAAGGCCGGATCTTGTCTAGAAAACACGATTGATAGACAAGCCCGTTCGGGCCCGAGTAAACTATGCACTGGTTAAGGATCGGGTTGATTGCAAGCCGGAAAGCAAGGGATAGGGGGACAAAACCAGCCACCCGTCCCATCATTGGAACGAGGAAAGAGCGATGGTACACTCAGAGGTGAATGAGGAGCCAGTTCAAAATGAAGGCCAATGAAGAGGAAGTGGATACGGGAGGCGGAGAACAATTAGCCAACGAGCTTCAGCTTGAGCAGACCCATATAAATCATTTGATCAGAACAGGCAGTCGTGTTGACCCACCGGAGGCTATCCGGCCGTTCTTGTTTGACTAAGCGGGGTGTGATTGGACGAGAACCAAGATGACCGACTGAAGGCGCTGGAGTTAGCGACCAGGACAATCAAATCACAAAACAAAAAGTAGCCTTCAGACAAAAAATGGAGACCCGAAAAGGTTCAAGTAACCGACAGACTGAATGCGTCGTTTAAGTTTGCTTTGTCCAACAAGACCATCTGCGATCGACTATTCTGAGGATTCAGCCCAAAATTATGGGGTTAGGATTATGTTGAATACCGATTTGACTGAAATCAAACCGAAGTAGTTTTCACGAACCATATGATTCAAGCACAAATCCATTGGCGGACAAATCAAGAGGAGTTCAATTGAGCTTCCATTCATTAGAATTTGGTTCATTGATTTTTGCTGCATTGTTTGGATCTAGGATATTGCGGCGAAAACTAATCAGTGATTTGATTTTTAACAACCCACAGGTAGTTACTCATAATAGAAAAAAAAACCAGGTAATTATAATGAGACCGTTTTCATCCCTTCTATCTATCCTACCATAGATGTCGCACACAGTTTTTCACATGATTTACAAAAGTGCATGCCACTGCCAAGTTTGATGTGTGCAGTGCATTTAATTAACTTATTTTTGGATCCACGAAGGTTGGGGGCATAACAAACAACGAAGTGCAGCTTATTAGTGAAATTCTTACCCTATGTACAAGCTTCTAGTTTTAAAATTAGTGTCAATATATCCAGCAGATCTGATGGAAAGCAATACAACTTTTACGGTTTGCTGAGTTAGAAACCTGTGATCTACAACAAGATGGACAGTTTAGGAAATTCTGTTCATCCATCCGTGAATTTTTTGCAAGCTAACGGAAGATTTTTCAATTGAATCTGTCCGTATTTCAGGATATGCGACAAACCAGTTACAAAAGCTAGTTGAGCCTTTCCTCACAAGATGCAAGTAATGTTATTCGAAATCGAGAACAAAGGGGTAGTCACGTGTGGAATCAGCCAGAAACAGTAGGGCATTGGTCTGAAGCCGCGTGCAACATAGTACCTATCAAAATTGAGAAACAGTGTGATGCTCACGGACAAGTTGCACTTGTGAAAGAATTTCTGTTATCTGAAAAGCAACGAAAAACAACACTGACTGGGTGCTATGTTCACGTGTTTATAATTATTGGATATCCCCTCCGGAGGTGGTCAAATGTATAAATCGTTTGTCACCCCAAAATGGTCAGTGGTTCGAACCGCAGGTCCGCCGGTCACTTTGGTGGCAGGCGGCAATTCGCTGTCGTCCACCCGTTACCGCTGCTGATCTATTAGAACCTTATGCGGTTCAGCATCATCTCAAGTTTCACAACCAAGGTATCCGGTATACCCCACCGCCGTGTGTAGTAAGCCTTAGTGGTTCTAGGGCGTGCTCATTCCATCACATTCATGCATAGCCTGAATAATAAAAAAAACATTTCGATAAGAATACTAAATCCCACAGGAGACATTAATTTGCCAATTCTCGTACTGTAATCAACTTGTTTCTTCCTATTTTTCGGTTACATTTCGATCTCCGTCACCTTCCTAAGTTTATTAAAACTCAGTATGACTTAGCGCGCATGGGTTTATCTTCACTCCGGAGGGCCGTTCTACTGGGGATCATCCGAGGGTTATCGACTTTCACTTTTCCATGTAAATCGCCAGTCTTGTTTACCCTTTCTTCTGATATGACTGCACTTGAATCATGCGTGGTAGGTTTTGTCTTCCTGATTTCATCCAACCCCATTTATCGGCCGCATGCCCTGACTTCCCACAAGCAATTAGTTGGGTTTCTCATCTGCCTTAGAATGGGGACCTTTGGTCTTCCTTTTTATGTGAAGTTCACGCCCCATCTGTTTACTGTGACCGTGGTTATTGTTTGTACTTTCTATCCGTTCATCTGCTACATGGGCCTCACTTGCTACTTTCCCGTATTGGTCAAACTCATTACAAACCGATCTTCTTTCTCTGACCATGACTCGGTCCCTGGCAGCTAGGCGGACCTCCGCCTTTGTTCGTTCTTTCCACTTTCCCCTTATCTTTCTAATTTCGTTATTAATGAAACATCAAATTTTATCATTTTCAGAGACGGGACCGTGGTCATCAGACGACTGCCAACTGGAGAAGTTGAGCGACGGTGAGAGGATTCGAAGTCGGGACTTTCACTTCCAAAAGCACAACGTCATCTGTTTGACCGCCGCCCATTCGAAACGACCGATATCGATCCAGGGTTTGCTGTAGTTGGACTGATCACAAGTTTGACGTACGTTTTCTGAGGTATAAGCAGATTACCTACCGGTTTATTATAAATTGAAAATCGAGCGCACGACCCACATGTTCGTCAGCAACTGTCTAGCGGTCCAGTTTTCCTATTATAATCCCATTTTGCATGCATAAGTCATCAGGACAAGAGTTTAGCATTTAGCCATCATTTTTCATTTTATAGCGCACGAACCAGCGTAGGCGACTCCGGTAAGGTTAAGATGAGGGGGAGAACTCATATCGGGAATCCGTAAACAAGCGTGTTAAAGTTGTCGGACGGGGATTTAACAAGCCGGGTACCTTTAAAAATGGAAAGGTGCTGATTCGTCTTGCTTTGGGTAAAATTTGCGATTTTCACTAAGATGAAAACGATCACTGTTGCTGTATTTTGCAGTCTGCTTGCAAAATACTACTGCTATTACCACTATTACTACTACTGTCGGTATTACGAGTTCTATCACCATCTGTACTAATACCTATTCTCTTATTTCTTACGGTAACAGGCTTCTTATTTCCCCCATTTCATTGGCCTCTAATATCCTGATGCCCTCATTTTGGGTGTCCTTTAAATGCCGAAGACAGTCCTAGCCGTCTGCAAGAGTGGCCGCGGTCCTCTTGTTGAAAATGATGTCCATTATTGCCTTATTAAACAAAGAAAGAAACAAATGAAAAAAGTAAAAGGTAAAAAAGTATCTTATCGAACGCAGGAACGGGTCTTCCAGATCATTGAATATTCTTAAACTGCTGAACTCTCCAATCTTCGACGTGGCTCAGCTCTTTCATCTGCCTTCTGCAACCTCTCATCGTTAGCAGCTAATAACCAATAGAGCGGGTCGGACCCGCAAACTTCCTTTGACAATGCATGCTGAATCTGCTTTCCTTAAGGTGCACGGGCTTGCTTGGCGTTTCTTCTGCGAAAGCAGAGATTACCTTACATTCTAGGTTCTTAAATTTACATGAAATAATTCGCCATGTGATATCATCGCTCAACTCACCATAAAGAAACCATGGAAGCACTGTACAGCTGTTTCATCCTCGTTAGGAATCATCAGCAGTGCATATCCACCGCGCCCGAACTGGGACGCGAACCCGAACAAGGACGAACGATTCTGAGTCGAACGCCTTAGCCATTACGCTACCGGGCAGGCTCTCCACGGTTTGTTGAACTTCATCACATGAGCACGTTGCACCTATCCGTGACTGATTTGCACGGTTACTGTCCGTTAGCTCACAGCGATCGACCCCTACTGATAGATGACTTCTCTGCAGGTAGCCTGGTTTCTTTACGGTGAGTTGGGCGATGATATCACATGGTGAATTATTTCATGAAAACATTCAATCTCCTACTACTAAAATGTACTAAGTTCTAATTCGTCAGATCTGAATGCTTTCCACCTTTTGAATTTTACCACAATGGACTTATGCTTCTTTCCACCTTCAGTCATATTTGCTGGATTGCTAGTATATGACATTCGAATTCATTCTTTTTGTGTTCGGGGAAAATGGGTTAAAACACAATGTTAGAAACTTTAACTGTTCATATGGGAAGTAGTGGGAGTAGTCCGGAGCATGAGTGGAGCATGAGTGGAAAGCCTCATTGAGTGAAACTGCTAGCATCAACCACACAAGCCGCAAAAACGCAACCTTACCACGCTCGATCAATCTTCACTCTCGCCGATGTTATCCGGTTGTCCCCAAGATCGTTCGGTATCGATGGCCACTGAGAAGCTGACCGAGTGCCCAGGGTGTCACTGGTCCAGTTACGAAACGGACCGAACTATCACTCCTTGATCGTTTGGGGCTAAAGATAAAGCAAGAATCACCTATGCTCTATCCAATCCAGGGCCAAGTCTGACTACTCGCAGCAAACTATCAGCTACTTACAAAGTTAATAAAGTTAAGTTAAGTTAATAAAATGGCACGTACTCTTGGTATTCGATTGAATCACAAACAAATCTTCGCTTGCAACGAGACCTAACAAGGATGAAACAGCTGTACAGTGCTTCCATGGTTTCTTTATGGTGAGTTGAGCGATGATATCACATGGCGAGTTATTTCATGTAAATATTCAATCTGCTACTACTAAAATGTATCAAGTAATCAAGCTGTGTAGGTCATATCCAAAGCCCGGTCGTACTTAGGCTACCTGCAGAGAAGTCATCTATCAGTAGGGGTCGATCGCTGTGAGCTAACGGACAGTAACCGTGCAAATCAGTCACGGATACGTGCAACATCATGTGATGAATTTCAACAAACCGTGGAGAGCCTGCCCGGTAGCGTAATGGCTAAGGCGTTCGACTCAGAATCGTTCGTCCTTGTTCGGGTTCGCGTCCCAGTTCGGGCGCGGTCGATATGCACTGCTCATGATTCCTAACAAGGATGAAACAGCTGTACAGTTCTTAAATTTGTTAGTTCGTGCACTATTACCATCGGCTCTGCTGCTTTTCTTTGCCCCTTCTGGGCTTGAAAGAATAGGGCATTCTATTCTCACGGTCGAATAGCTAAAAACGCCAGGGGTTTGTGTTGCAAATAACGCTTACTGAGTATATGACCCAAAAACGCTTTAATACATGTGGTAGATATTTCAACGTTTGTGAGCGCTGAGTTTGGCGCTTAGATCGCAAACGTTTTATCACCAGCCGAGGTGACAACATCAGTGCGTGGGCAGTGATCTCTGTTCCGTTTTATTTGTAGTAATGCATACCCTGATTTGACCCTTACCCCAGGGTAAGTCCGCCTTGCAGGTTGCTGTGGCTTCGACCTTGAACTTCCAATGATGCTAATTTTAGGAACGTTACCAATTTTAGCATTGTTGCCAATCTTGGCAATGTTACTAATTTTATTACAATTGTGAAACGCTCCTTAACTGGAGATGATATTAGTTACTACGATCTTGAAATGGCTCAACTTCTCCCAAACTCCACAAGTGTGACACCATCCAATCCGTTTAAATTTTGCACTTTAGTAAACTGTAAATTTAGTCAAATCCAATATGCCTGTTGATAGAGTTTGTCGACGACGGCCAAGCTTCCAGAAGCTCTCGTGAATATCTTGTATTCACTTGGCCCATAAGGTAAACCGTGTCAAGATTGGTTGTCTATCCTTCCTGATCCTTGTGAACGGATATTAGTAAAAGAGGATCATGTCTTCTTGTGACAGGTTTGAGTTCATGCATTCGTGAGGTAAGTTTTCTTCCTGCTCGACGGATGTAGCATATGTCGCAGTCCTGATGTTTGACTATGAGACGATTCATTTCGAACCCTAAAAACTCAAAACGCACTGATGATGTCACTGATGAAACGTTTTCATTCTAAACTCCACGCTCAGCGCTCACAAAACTTTTAAAATTCTCAACTTGAGCTGCAAACCACACCAGTATTCAGAATCGTTGAAAACACCTTGGATGGATTTTCAGACAGTGCTGCCTAACAATAACCATTCTTGAATGGCTTTTCTCATTCACCAACTCGTCGTACATTTATGGTGTTCCCTTTTCGAGCCTGCGTTTTAGGAAAAGTCTTGATTATTGGATTGTTCATCAACGTGCACATTGCGAACAATTACCGAGTGATCATAGAGTTCACCTTATTATCACTTTCGTCATATTATGCACGGATATATAACTTGATTAACCCCTGGTTTTCGGCACACGTTTCGCTTCTTTGAAATGAAAATTCGGCAACAACCGGCGGACAGATGGTGAGTATTTATTTCTCAACATATTACGAAGAATAGAGAGCATCAGCAAAATGTACTTGACCAGGTGACTTTTGTAAAAAATTCGCGGGTCTGTTCCATGTGCGACTACTATTTCGGTATGCATCTATTGTTGACGATAATGTAAACAATAATCAACTTGATTGCAAAGTTCTCATACTTTTGCGGAGTAGTCTGTCAATGAAATCTCCCATTGTAATCCCTGATCGGAACCAATAGCTACTAAACTTTAATTTCAAGCAATTCAGTTCACCTTCAGTGCCTTGCATTGATAATATGTGGAAATGATCAAACTGCGAAAGGTCTTCATCCTCAAAGTGTTTCGATCCGAAGCACGTACTCAAACTAAACACTTGTATCAAAAGTCCTTTCCAACTGAGCCACTGGGACACGTCATCATGTGTTCGGAAATTCTAAGTACGGCTCAGTATTCACCCACCTGAATTACGCAAGCACATGGCTTGTATCACAGTGAACTTTTGACAGTTTGACCGCTAGGGCGGGTTTTCTTTGTGAATCGACAACTATGAAAACTTCCAAGCCAAACTTTCTAATCAACGTTATCCATGAATTCTAACTAGCTGATGTTGGTTAATCCATAAGACAATCCTACCCTGATAGCCAAATTGACCAAAGTTCACCGTGGCGGGTGCAGCGTGTTTGCTTAGTCTGGGCCGGTAACTATTGCCCCTAAAGCACAGTGTCCAAGCCCCGTTCGACTTGGCCTCGTAACTTAGCTGGTAAAACAAATACGGTACAAATGCGTGGGTTGCTTCCGTGTGTCTTTGGGTTCGAATCCGGCAGAGGCTGTGTGCTTTCCACAGTTGGAGCAGTTCTACATTTGTTAGAATCTACCAAGGCAAGCCTCCTAATAATATGTCCTTTCTGTACAGAAGATTACTTTTCCTCCGCTTTACTGACCAAATGGACTCGGCTTCTTTTTTTACCCAACCTGCACTTAGAAAAATTTCGATTCTATCGGAAAGGTACGGAATTGTTCGAGGGTCTAACTGAGGAACGGCAACTAATTGGAAAGCCAATAAAATCATATCTTAAACCTCATTCGTTTCATTCCTTTAGGTTAAAACCGATATAACTGCGTGGAGGAAAAAAGCAGTCTAATGAAAAACCTAAATTATGTGGGTTATGTCCAAGTAGTACCACTGACAGGAACAGCTCATTGACAAGATATCGCAAACTGGATGCTGACTGGTTACTTGAAAGATCTGGAATTCACTCCTTTGCTATTTATAGGTAAAAATTTGGGAGAAATGTCTAGAGATGGACTCCCAGCCGCAAGATATGAAATAAAAGCTGCATTCATATCTGTCATATATTTTGAGTAAAACAGAGAATTCCATACTTTGTGACGTCTCCGCTGGGCATTCATATACTTGTTTCTCTTTTAGGCATTTATTCAGTTTTATCCAACGTGCACCACCCGAACTGACTGAGCCGGTGCACACTTCAAACAATTATGAACGTCATACACTCAGATCTCAGCGCTCCTGGTGCGATTCAGAAAAAGCAGCCAAGGTGAGCCAAACCATATAGTCGTGGAAGCAGAGAATCTCGCCAGTTGTTTATCCCAACGTTCCTCTCTGTTGATGTGCTCATTAGTGATTGGTCCTCAGAACTTTAAATTCCGTGATTCGTTTCATGTTTCTCATTCATTTCGTCATCTGATATTGCGATCGATTTAACACAAATTTACACGTGTGCATGTCCACGGTTGGGTCTTGACGGTAGTCATGTTCTGCCGTACGTCCTATCATCCTGTGGTTAATCGCATTATTATATCCATCACCCACCTGTGCCCAAACACCTCATCTTCACATTCATCGCCGCTTGATAACACGCGGCCTGCCTTTCACACCAGAGCGCCATTCCAACCTGACATCGTCAGCTTCCTTTTCCATCCATCCAATCACATTCGCCCGTTACACTCAACACAAATGGCCATTGTGCACACTTTCCTCCTTTTCTTGCTACATAAGACATTAGTTTCCGGTTGAATTTGCAAACGGCGCTCCCACTTGCTCGTGGGTCATTCCCCAATAGACGGTTGATGGGTCACTAGCGATTGGGGACAACCTAAGGGTCTGCGCGTGGTCATAACTGTGAGCTCCTCAGTGGTAGTAGGGGCCATCTGTTAATGGGTAAACAAAGAAACCATCACACTCTTTGGGTAGACAAAACGAGTGGAAATACCGTCTGAAAACGCCGTTGGAGAGGAGAAATTGGCTCATAACTTTCTCACTTATCCAGCTGTACCGAGCTCTTATCACTGAACTTCGACGTAAGATAACAGAGGTGTTAGCCTTGGCTCCGTCAAACCAGTGACAATCGGAACCTGTTCAAGTTAAATATGTTCACCATGACCTCCAACGTTTGCGGTCACATAGTGTTATGATCAGGAGTTCCAGGAAGAGCCAGTCGCTGGTAGGCCGGTGGGATCATATCGGTAATCGAGAGGCACTGGACGCAATACAGGTGAGAGTGCAGTTCACACTCGATTTCAGTTTCGTTTGAAAGAAATGAAACTGACGGTCAGATTAAAATAATTTTGAATCCTTCTTACATTCTCTTTTACTTCCTCTTTTGGTTAAACGAAAAAGTACATCAGCTTCTAACCAGCAGCATTGCGATTGAAGGGTGCGGTCAGGTGGGAATTTGGTTGGCGATGAGGCGATTAGGACTTGCAACCTTTAGCTTGAAAAGTCCTGAGTTTGACAGCCCGACTACGAGTTCCGCGATATCCCTGGCACGAAATTTAATTCAAATTCAAGAGTGATCATTCTCATGACATATTTCACAGAACGTTGCTACGCCCGAAATAGTGAGTACTGCTCGGGTTCAAAGTGGCCGTGAGACATTGAGCTAGTGAGGAACCCGCTTCTACTGGAAGTCAGTTAAACAACGTAAGTAGTTCGGGAGGCCATCAAAAACAAGCTGGAATTTTAAACACACTGCAATACTAAAACGAATGTGACAGTCCAGGCTTTAATACTACCACCATTAATACTACTAAAACTACTATTACTACTACTACTACTACTACTACTACTACTGCTACTACTACTGCGACTAGTACTACGACGACTACTACTACTACTACTTCTACCACATTTTAATGATACTATTGATGACAATATTAATCCAATCTTTTACACTTACCAAAATTTTACTACTAACTCCTCAGCTTTTCACAACCTTTTGCCGTTTTTCCGTTGGTGAATGCAATGCTTCGGAGAAAGTAATACTATTTAAATATTATGTTTTCGTTCAACTGATGGTAGGGCGGAATTTCCTTGGACGCTCGAGAAATGTTTCGCGGTGTTTACCCTTCGTTAGCTATTGCACCCGGAACTCTCCAGTTATATTTTTTTCCTCACATGTGACACTCGAGGGAAGCTTGCGTCAGGCAAGGTAAGCATTTCTATGGAACAGCAAAGAAGCATTTCCCATTCGGAGAAGATCGTAAGCCCTAGATGATGTATTCCGAAATCTGGGATCAAATAATCTTTACGAGAAAAATAGACCCGGGCGAGTCTGAGGGGCAGAAATCAAAGATTAACAGTGGAAGGCGGAAATGCAAGGTTAGTTTAGCAATGCATGAACCGGGGAACCAAACGGAAAATGAGGCATCTTCGAAAGGACACTGATGGCCTAATGGGAGGTTTTCATTGATAGCCACACTGACGGACAACTATTCAACCTTTATGTTGAAGGAATGCTAACATATCGTTTGGTCTGATGGCGGAGTAGGGTCTGGGAAGTAGCATATGTAAGAACAGGAGAAATTCATAGGTGTGTAAGACAACAGGAGAATGTAAATAGCACGATGATGACCAGAATTCTAGGTAATGTTGCAAAACAATAGTGACCAAAAGATATTTAGAAAGACAAAAAGAGTATGTTTCGAGCAGGAAGTGGTTCGGCTTTTAACCAGAACAGAGGTTGAGCTTCTTTTGGGTCCTTTTTTAACTTGATTGCAGGAACCATAGAATTACAAAATTCATCGACTCAGGACTTGAAGTCTATAGTGCATCAGCTCCAGTTAAAGATTTATCAACTCGTTGCTCGGCTGCTAACTCAACCAATACCATTAGAGTAGACAGAAAACTCAAAAAGATACGCTCGCAGATGTTCATTTTTTCATACGGATTGTGTGCACTGTGATTCGTCCTCAGTTATATTCCCGGGACGCTTTTTAAGTGTGAACAGAATGGGAACAGAATCAACTACTGCATAGGTAGTTGGGATAAGCAAGATCGCAAAATTGTCCTCCCACTCACGAAAAGGATTTATGAACACGGAGGCCAGATGTGTTACTTATTGGAAGTTCATTTCAGCTTTACTGCCACTAATCTTGCACAAACGTGCTTTGGTTTTGGTTGCTACCTGTCAGTACCGTATACTTGAAGGAGGTAATGATGCCGAGGAATAGTGGCAGATTGACTTTAAAATGAAAGGGTAGAATCTTTATGGATGGGGAGGCATTTCGAATGCATGAACGCTAATGACTCTGACATTGAGTCATATCGCCCACTGTCTCTTTCAATCGCTTGGACGGGTCTCACGGATCTCAAGACAGTAGTCTAACTCGACCAAAGGAGTCAGTCCACTGACTGTTGTCTTCTATAAATATATATCTGCGAGAAAAGAAAAGAGAAAGCATTGATTTTCAGAGTTCACTGCACATGTTAGTTCTTCCTTTTTCCATATCCATACCATCGGTTATCCGGCTGGATCCATGATCCCTCTGCGAGTTTTCTGCTATGCGGTTGCTCAAAATATAGTAGAGTAATGACTGAATAGACCCTGCCCTGACCCTTTAACGGAACGATTTGATCCAGAAGACAGTGGAACGATTTGAGTATCACATAACTGAGGGCCGGTGAGTGATGGTTCAATTCATATGCCCTTCGGCTGAGGCCACACATTCTGGGTGCCCAGTACACCCCATGCTTCACACGTCGCCCATGGTTGGTTTGGAATTACGGTTTTAACCATCGCCCTTAAACTCAGTATGAAGGACTCGCCACCTCAGTGAAGAGCTCCAGGCATTCTCCTTCTTCCTCGTACATTTGTGAAAACACCTCTGCTACCTTCATAAATCATAACCGACAAAAAATTGTTTTTCGCTGACCATATTTTTAACTGGATATGCATTGTCTTTTTACTGGGCATCGTTTAGATGCAATAGTAGAAAAGTTACTGGACTGCAATCCTTTTTCTGTTTGCTTTTTCATTTAGCCAGTTTGAAGTTTGTCATCGAAATGAAACTCTGGAAGCAGGACAGTGTCCTAACATAACAAAGGAGTAACATATGCCTTCCATACTAACACGGACCGTGAGATTGTTTTATCGTGTGGAATGCCTAAAATACCGCACATCTGCAGTTCTCTAACAGTAAATAATAGTCATGAAAGCAACTCTGTTTTAGAGATCAGAATGGGATTCATTACAATTTTCGGCTTTCCCATCGTTTCGGATAACAGTTATCCGAATTGGTCTTCTCAGTGCTTCTAAAATCGGTCGTCAGAATGGTTACCGGGGCCGAATGAAAGAGGCACAACTTCCACACTTCCACTATGCTGCGGTATTCAGTAGTAATCTTTTGCAAAAATATGAAATCTACTGAAACGTCCGGAGCAAGTGTGCGATCATGAAACGGATATTGACAGAGAGATTAAGTGATCTGTGTCACCGGTGGCCGAGTGCAATTTCCGTACCGGATCACCCACTTGTAAAGAGAATTTTACCAGCGAATTCCCAGTACGCATCATTCTGTTCATCTCAGTTGCTGTTATTCGGAACGAATCAGGGGACCTGGTGGAAACTGCCACGACACTTCCAGATAACGAGAGTTCGGCAGCTAAAAGCTATACCAGTTCCCACAATATTTAGGGATTATGTCAAAAATATTCAAAAATGTCATTCAGTCGATTTATTGAGATCTCGTTCACACAGTACTGAAACTTGATCCGTCTTACACGGACAAATTTGTGCGTGCGTACTGTAAGATTTAATGATCGCTCTATCAGTATTGGTGTTGTCGCAAGATCTTACGAGAGAAACAGAAAGAGATAAGTTCTTACTGAACTCGAAAATTTTTTGATATGTAGCCGAATAATTTTGATATGATCCTGAAGTGGTGCAACAAATGGCACAATATTCAGCAAATTTGGAAATTATTGTTTTACGAAATGCAGTTTGCTACTGACACGCAATCCTCGTCTGTTTGCACATTCCAAAATCCACCTGCCGTGGTCAAGTGGTCAGCATAACAGCGTTTTAATCGGAAGATCCCGGGCTCGAACCTTCCCACCTCTGGTCAACTTCCCCACTTGGCAGCATTCATTTGACCGTGACATCCCTGCTAAAGATGATGTATATTGTTTTGCTTCTTAGTACCATGTTTCGCCTACGGATCGATGAACAAAATTACCCCGGAAACACAGGATCATACCTGAAAAGTAGCAATAACCGCGAAACCGGTCGCGTACTTTCGGGGGAATTTTGTTCATCCATCCGTATGCGAAACATACTACTGAGAAGAAAAACCAATACTTTCGGCCATTCTGTACCCTTTCTGAAGGTTAGCTTTGCCTGACCGACGAAAATCCTCCGACAAGTCACCACGTTATGCTTAAATGGACTTATCATTCGTTCACAATCCTACCTATTCAAATGAGATTTTATTGAGATTTACATTGATGTTCTATTAATTAACTACGAAAATAAGATTCATAAGAACTCTTGATGCGCAGAACAAAATTGCCAGTTGAGTAACGTTCAGATCATACTAATAGTATTGAGAAACACTGCACTACTGGGGAGTTAATCAGGCCATCCACTTGTGTTGTATTTTTCTATTTGAACCAATTTCACCTGCATCGTATGGATGTGAGATAACAAGGCGAGGCAGATCTTCCAAATTCAAAACAAGTGCGCCTGCGGCTTTTCACGGCTATGTCAAAAGCGAAAATTTAGAATCCATCCGTCGCCGCCTTAATTAGCAACTGAATACAATCACATGAACGAAGCTACGGAGTTCCTCAAGTGAGCGGTGCATGTAAAAACCTTTACGACAAAATATCCTCGAACTAACTGTTCCCACGACGGACGAACATACATCTAACTGAGTCGCAGAGCCTGAAGCTTCATTCTGTTGACTGATTTACAGGTCAAACAGGACGGACCTAGAGACCGGTTAAGTGACTAATTTGAACGATACTCTGGTAATGGACTGAGGGAACGATCGATCACTATTTTTCGCCAAGAGTCCAAAAGCAACTGTTTTGAATTTCTGCTGTGACACCACCCTGGGAAGATGAACCGGATTTTGGTTTCGGAAGCAATACAATTTTATTCCACTGATGGCTTTTCATTTTAGGCAGCTCCTTAACTCCGGTTACATTTTTGCCTACATGATGTTTTCAAATTCCCTGCCCTAAATACCCGAAAGTTTGTACCGACCGAACAGTGAGCCGGTCGCCTTGACCATCTTCGACCTAGTGATTTAGTTTCATCAACTTATTCTCAAGGACTTCGTCTTCACTGATCCCGTGGCTGGTGCAGGTTAATCTGATTGCCGCTAAATATAGAAACAATGGTAGTTGATTCTGACCCGTTGCTCTACAGAGTTGGGCTCATGTAGCTCGACGCTTATGAATTAAGCACCGTGTCACTAATGAAGTCATGTGAGCAGATGACGAAGCGTCTTTTATTTAGCTAATGATTTAATAAGTAAAATCTGCACAAAACAACTGTGATGGGAACAAACCACGTGAATGGACTTCTGGGTGTTTTTGTTCGTGAAGCTTGCTTCAAGACAAGATTACCGACGTCGAATTCAAACGCACCTCAGTACCGGACCTTTTGCGATTTCTCCCGGAATCGAGAACTCGGTGTTCGCAATACATTGGATGCGATCTTTGCGCTAGTTGACTTGACGACACTGTCACATGTAAACAGCATTACCTCGAGTATTATGGCTTGATGGTTTCAGCCAAACAGCTCCATGTATTCATTGGCTTCCAGTTCACTTGTTAAACGTACTTTGGAGGGCATTCATTTTATGCTAACTTTGGTTATTTCCTAGCAGTCTCTCTCAAGACCATAATTGCGAGGAGGAATGTATGAACAGTACAAAAGCCGCGGGAAAGAAATACGTTTTGCAGAATTCCGTGTTTTGATTCGACACTTTTCCTTGTATCAAGCATACGCAGTTCCCATTTCATAGCTCAAACGATCTCCCACATTAGTTCATCGTTATATCAAGATTATGCAGATTTACGCCAAAAATATTCGGAATCAAGTTAGGACCTGTCTCACAGGACCTGTTAAGGGTATGCCTGATAGGATTCAGTTCAGCGAGCGAGTATTCAGTCCGTCCCGCAGTATGTATATACAAATCTACCCACCCAAGTTAGATCATGTTTCAGACCGATGTGGATGAGATCCCCGTAGGTCCGTTGAATAACATTTTTTAATGGTTTTGATGAAATTTCAAATAACTTTGGCATAATTCGGAGAGAGGTTGTAAAATAGATTGGCACTAAGTAAACCTGTCTGTAGCTGCTATGTTCATCAGAATAGTTGGGACTTAATACCGTTACTTTCATGACTAATCGTGATTGGTACAGTTGAATAATAAACTGTGTGAGGAACATTTGCTACCCCTATCCGTGCCCTCTGAAAAAAAAATGATCAAAGTAAGAAAAAATGATCCTCGTCGACATGTAGAGCCAGTAGCGGCTTACACAAAACAACAAGGGTTGCCTAGATTCTGTTGGTAAGGGTGAGTAATGCAGTCAAAAGGACCGATGGAATTTCCCAGCTTTTGATGAATATTGAGAACTAACCAAGGAGAAACCCCCAACTGCCAGCTGGATGTGGAAATTTCCTATGAATATTTGCAGGGTGACCGGGACATATAATTAGGGGTAACTCATTTGGCATGCGTTCATAGCAGTTATCTATTTGACCCCAGAAACAAGTGTTCGTCTATTAAGTCCGCGCCAGTGGCACTGGCCCACACATCATTCCAGTGTAATTAGACGCACGGTAGTGCTTCAGAGTTATACAGCCTATCTATTATGACCACGAACAGCTGAACTATTTGCTACTTCGCGACCCAGTCAACTCACGGATGGAAGCCAGCGGGCTACGCCCTCTCAGGTGTACTGGACTAATCGAGAGCACTGAGATTGGGTAGGTGGAAGCTAGATGGTAGCCTGAATACAGTGGTGAAATGTTACTCTATCTACTGCCTTTTTGTTTATCAAGTCAAGCCAGTCGTATATAGAAATGAATGGAGTTAGAGGGTAAAAACTCAGTCGGTAAAAACTAGCTTACTTTATTTATTCATATGCTTAAGGTGGACGGAATGGGACCCAAATATATGGGAGATTTATGGTCTGTTATGTGGAGTGCTTCGTCGGTAGCAATAAAGACCCCCCAGTGCTTTGGTTAAAATGTCTGTGAAAACGATCCTAAACTATAATTACGCTTTAAGCGGATTGAGAGTTTACTGTAACTTAGTCGCATGTAACAGGTGTTCCGTTGAAATTAATGCCCATTAACATTTGTCACTAGAGTTGAGTAAGTTTATTTTTCTTGGAATGGGGTGAAGATTAGAGGAAGACCGGTAACTGGTTTTAAATAAGCATACGGTAGACTCGAGTAGAGTACTTGGCAAACAAATGCTGAACTGTAAATCATCGAAAGAAGACAAACACCGAGGAAGCAGGTATTTCCATGAGGTTCTGATTTCTGAGCTTGGAGTTTAGATCTCAACCGTTTCACCAGCAACCGAGGTGATATCGTCGGCACAAGTGCGCACTCGTTCAGTTTTTTCTCTATTTACAGGCTTCCCATTTCTTTCGACTATGAAATTCTTCGACGACCCCTAGGTGGAAACTGCGCGTCTGTTTTCCACTTGATCTTTATCGGTTTGTCTTTTGACCCTAGAAAATTGACATTCGATCTGAGAAGTTTGATTCGTTTATTTAAGTGTCTTTTCTGTTAATTCGAGTATGTGAATATCGTGTGGTCCTGTTCTGTATAAATGACTCGGGTTTGCGATTTTCGGTTTGTATGGTTTGAATTCTGCTGCACATGTGATCAGGTTCGATGTGTCTATTGATTGAATTATTTGATGAAGCTTAAGGTCAAAGCAAATGGGAACCCTATTGACAGGAAAACCCAATACTGATGATGTCACCTCGACTGGTGATGAAACGTTTGTGATCTAAACGCCAACGTACAGCTGCTCCGGAGAGCACCGTTGAGCTATCCAACGGGACATTACTCCTTTGCAGGAAGGAGCAGATGTCTGGGTCCGCAAAGCAGGAAAGGGAAAAGGGCACAAGCCGAAGCGAGGTCAGTGTGGCACACTTACCAAATGCCTGCACAAAGTTTCACATTACAACATGAACTGGTAGCTATTTGTGCACAAATCCAAAAGCATCAAAAACATGGCGACAAACAAAAACAACCACGGAGAATGAGAAAAAAATGAAAGGTTGTGTAGAGGTCTTCACTAGTCCGGTAGCTCTATCATTCTCCAGCTCCAGGCCATCGATTGTCCCTCGGAATGCATTCTCGTCATTGGGCCCGAAACCATCTTGAAGTAGAGGACCCTACTCCGAAACGGTGTAACCTACAAGACGGTAGGGCGATCTCAGGGTTTCGTAGCCTACTGGAAGCCGAGGACTGACGGCTGAATTCAGACAACCCTCGGATGGCACCAGATATCCGGAGTGTCCAGTTCATCCCTCCACCACATACGCCAGCAAGTGTACAGGCATATACCTTGCAGACCATTGGAATCAAGTTTCCGTTATATCCCCTAGACTGCCTACCAAAAATCAGTCGACAAGAGGAGAGCGCCGGGCACTTGTTTGATTTCTGGCAATTTGGCAAGAATTTCTTCGCTATGAGAGGACTGTGTGTAGGAATTTCTCCCCGGAAACTGTTTGAGACACAGGATCATTTGAGGGTTTAGTGGAAATAGTCAACCCGGACCCACCTCCGATCATGCTGAGGGATTCGGAGGCATCAGCTTTCAAACAAAACATTAATTTAGATTGACTATGTACTACAACAGGCCCCGTTACATCTTCTTACACCCTGTCTCGACTATATCGTTATCCTGTTTGCATTTGTTGTCTGTGATGATGTCGGTCAGATTGGCACCGCTCTATGGTATCAGGCGGATGACGCTTGGGCCAGGAATCCGACAGAGGTCGGGCCTATGAAGAAGGTCAGAAACGGACAGAATGCTCTAATTCGTGGACAAAGTAAAAGTGGTCTACTGTTCGTGAAACTTTCGTCGCCCAGCCGAGATGGGGCTCAAAAAGAAAACCAAAGTAGTTGAAAGTGTGCCGAGATATTGTGACCTCCTAATTGGATGGATTTATGCAAACAGTTTGATTATGACGAATAGACGGCAGTTGCTTTGCTTATGCCAGCCATTTCGTTCTTGCTTCATTAGGCGGAGCGAGATTCGAACGAGAACGGCAAAAACGACTGGAACCATTGGACCGGCATACCTTAATTTCGAAATAAGATCATAGAGGTAGCGCTTGTACAAATCCCGTTATATCCTGAAAAAATGGTCCGGTTTTGATGAAAGTTTAAAGATAATCAGGCGTGGAATCTTTAACCGTGTTCAATCAATTACACCCATCAAGGAAGCTACCTATAGAAGATGCTCTGTGTGAGCCCCAAGCGCTTGTCTCCAATTACATTTTGAAGCCGTAGTGGATGAAGTCCCTTCAGCTTATAGGTTAGGAAAGACTCGAGCTAACGACTAGATGCTAAAATATATTGTACATACTATAGCAATGAATAGTTGCACTGATACGATCATGCATGCGAAAGCGATTAGAAAGTGAATACCTTCGAAAGCGCGAAATGAGCGGAACTGTACAAACCTCCTGTCCGATAAAACAGACTTAACCAAACAAATGCCACACAACCGAAACTATTTGTCAAAGCAGATCGTAGGTTAATCAACGTCCGGGAACAGTCGGTTTTCTCTGAAAGATTGATGCCAGTTCACAGTAAAGCACTATGTAATTATGCAACTTTGAACGCAGAGAATATCAAAATTATCAGCCTTGGCTGTCCAATTCGCAACTCGACGACTTAGTACTTTCTAGCTGCCCTAGGCTTATGCAGGTGCAAGGAATTCAAATATCAGACTAACTTTTAAAGGTCAAGCGGACACTTGTTNGCAAGTTGCACATTATCCGAGAGCATTGACTCGCGTATTTCCATATTTTGAAATAAGACTAATAGGCCTGGGCCTCAACAAATGGGTGAACAATAGCGAGTAGTCCGTTCTTGTTAGCTGCAACCCCGATCCCAGATTTGGTCGGAGATCCGTTTGGCCAGTTGAAGGTCAGTAGCTAGTTATCAAGCCGAAGTGTTGCATTGCGGACATCAGCGACCATCCTGCACCGGGTCGCGAGGTTTGCGGATTCCACTTATTTCACAGTCGGTCTCTTGCGCGTTTAGCACCCTTTCCTTTAGCAGTTCCTCCTTCCTGAAATATTGTACACTGCTGTTGAATTACTAAGGAACTCAGAGTCAACATAGCCGTCACATCGACCGGATTTTGGAGGGAGGGTGTGGAGTCCAAGCTTCCTAACTGTTTAGTCTTCTTGCGGTTCGTGCTTATTATTTGTATTTTCTGCTTGTTGGTGAAGGAATCATAATCGCCCCCGTTTAATGGCGATACGACATATACTTCCTAAGACCCTTTACCTAGAGTCTTCCTCTTTTGGTTCCGGTAGAATCCGTGATCAGATTACTTGAAAGGTCAGTACTCCCGCTGCACACTGCACCTTATACGCTCTGGTTATTTTTAATAGAGGCTGCATACGGTTGGTCTGGCTTCCTGGTGACACCATTAGGCGGAGCGAGATTCGAACGAGAACGGCAAAAACGACTGGAACCATTGGACCGGCATACCTTAATTTCGAAATAAGATCATAGAGGTAGCGCTTGTACAAATCCCGTTATATCCTGAAAAAATGGTCCGGTTTTGATGAAAGTTTAAAGATAATCAGGCGTGGAATCTTTAACCGTGTTCAATCAATTACACCCATCAAGGAAGCTACCTATAGAAGATGCTCTGTGTGAGCCCCAAGCGCTTGTCTCCAATTACATTTTGAAGCCGTAGTGGATGAAGTCCCTTCAGCTTATAGGTTAGGAAAGACTCGAGCTAACGACTAGATGCTAAAATATATTGTACATACTATAGCAATGAATAGTTGCACTGATACGATCATGCATGCGAAAGCGATTAGAAAGTGAATACCTTCGAAAGCGCGAAATGAGCGGAACTGTACAAACCTCCTGTCCGATAAAACAGACTTAACCAAACAAATGCCACACAACCGAAACTATTTGTCAAAGCAGATCGTAGGTTAATCAACGTCCGGGAACAGTCGGTTTTCTCTGAAAGATTGATGCCAGTTCACAGTAAAGCACTATGTAATTATGCAACTTTGAACGCAGAGAATATCAAAATTATCAGCCTTGGCTGTCCAATTCGCAACTCGACGACTTAGTACTTTCTAGCTGCCCTAGGCTTATGCAGGTGCAAGGAATTCAAATATCAGACTAACTTTTAAAGGTCAAGCGGACACTTGTTCATTTAAAGGCCCGCCACACAATTTAAGGCATTCAAATTAAATTCGATCTAACAGTCCTGTTAGAAATCCATTTCAGCGCATATTTGCCAGTTACTCATTGGGCTTTTTCAACTTAATGATGGCTCTTAATTGTTACGGGATTATGCCAAAACTATCCGAAATCGCCACCCAGCGAGTTTTTTACAATCTTGATTTCAGCGGTTTGACTAAATGCACGGTGCACGGACCTTTTGGGCGTTCGTACCACTAGGTGTTTGCTAGCAGGTTTTCGTTTGATTCACACGAAAAGGGCGAATGCTTTTAGGTATTTACGAACAGATTCGTAGAAATATAGAATGAAACTTCTTAAATATGTTATGACAAAGATCCTATAACAAGCGAGGTTAGTCGGAAACAAACACATCAGATTTCAATAGGATTTACAGATGACGGACCTAACGTCAGATTATTTCAGGTCCGGAGACCAAAACATAGTGCGGAAATGTTAATAATGGGGAATGGTTGTTCTCATTCCTTCATATCCATGCTCATTCTACATGTAATACATAAATATCGACAAGATCCTAGTCGAATGCACTTCGGATGTGAGTGGTTCGGCAGCGACAGTCCTGGTCTTCACATTGAGCGCACTGGATACATTGACCGATGGCCAATTAATTCGTGTCGGATGAACTGATAGATTGATTTCTGCGATGACGTCCGGAGTAAGATTTTATCAACCATGGAGAATCCATTTACTCTGCCTGCGGCGGAAATCAGAGGCCGTTTTAATGTACTTTCATGTTAATCAAAGAGGGGTGATCCGATTTTGTCCACATTCACGATTAGTGGAAAGTAATCGGTTTGATCAGTGTATCGATTTGACCACGCCATCCTCCGCTGACACGAACAATGATCAGTTTTTCCAAAGTACCAGCGCGTCACATGTCGTGGAGTTTGCGGTGTTGTAGTCTTGTCAGAACACGGATACGGACCGCCAGTAAGCACTGGACTCCAGAACCAAATGATGACTTCCAGAAAACCACGGATTATATATTTATCTGCAGACTGCGGTGGAATGTATTTGAATCAATAGTACCTGGACATTTTCGCTCCTCTCTGTGTGTCGCCGCGATTCCGACTGGCTGGTTGTTTTCATATCCCTCAGCAAAATTGTACTGGCGTTCAGCACGTGAATTATCCGAAGACTCGTAGCAAGCGTGCATCAGTGCGTAGATCTTCGAAGGGGGTGTATGACCAAGCAGAATCCCCACAGGAACCGTGTTATGATTGTAGTTGAAACAGGTTTAAGTGAATGACATTAATGTTTGTTTGCAGGGCTTACGGCATTACGGTTACGAAGTCAGAAAAGCTTACATGAGTCCGATAAGTAAGAAAAGGTAGTTCAGTGCAATGAAATGACCAGAATGTTACCGTGACCACTGGCTCATAGTGTGATCATTAAGTGTTCAGATCGATAAAATCACACGTTCAGTGACAGCTGGCGAAACTCTGACTTGCCTAGTGATGGTCGATGCGACTAGTTTGCGTCTCCAGTGATCGAGGATGTTCCACCATGACATGTTATCACGGGCAGCAGCCAATTTAACGGTGAGCAAACAACATAGTTAGCAGCTGCAACAAAACAGGGCAACTATCCCCCCAGAGCCTGTAACTTCTATTCACATGGCCAAAATCAAGCATTTTTGAACATGGCGTTCAGTTTCTTCAAATCCCGGTCCAACTGGATTATTCTTTCCAACCTGATGTACTGTTCACGTAAAAATCGCACTGTCCCACTAAAACAGGGTAATAAATGCAAAAATTTTCCGAGCATCCCTGATTAGTGTTTTATTTTCTTTCAGCCTAACATTCTTCCGAGAAATTGCTCCAAGCAACAGTTATTTCCATAGTGACTCAACATTCACATACCTATAAAGAAAAACTTCCTGAGCGGAATATTTAACGGAAAATTAGAAATACGAAATCTTGCATTGGCGTTATTTACTGTGATTTGGTTCTCTTTTTTATTTCCAGCCAAATGAGTTACTTTATCTCTTGTCGAAAAATGTCAGTTATAATTCGATCCCAGCCCATGGGCCAAAACCTTCCAGCGCAAGGTATGGGAATTAATTTTCGAATGTTCACTTATCAGTGGTCGCAGCTTCTTGCGCTAGTCAGACCTGTTCTAGATTGCTGGCCCTTGCAAGTGGAGGATAAATTTTAAGCAAAGATTCCGTTACATACCCTAAAAAAACCGACGTAAAGGCCGATAGATAAGTATAAACGGACCTAAGCCGAAGTGCATTTGAATGTTGGTTGTCCATCATTTCTTTTTGTAAGTTTCGTTTTACTGTCGATCTAACAACCAGATAATCTGGTATAACGAGCTGTGAGTTTTCTATCTCTACCTCAATACATCATCTAGTAAATATGAGAAATGGAATACAGAAGCCACAGAGCGCTCAGCTATGGATATAGGTTTCAAACGCAAGAACCCAATACCAAAAACTAGGAAATGATACGATATGATGAATGCTTCGAAACGAGGGATGTTCAGAGACGCTGCACCAGACGTCCTAGTTGAATCCAACGAGACTGTCCTCTGATGAACATTTATATTACATATGGCTATCGTATCGAGAGGCCACTTTGATTAATCTCCCAGTTAGTACCTGCTAGGCAAAGCGCACAAGCGATGGCCGGCCTGGAAGCACAAAACTGTTTCGAACCCCCTAGCCAACTTTCATATCTCTCC